>JANHGB010013002.1:0-12346 GCA_026283785.1 Coracopsis vasa
GGGGGATGTTTCTGGGATTCATCTTTGTGACTATTCTGCTTTCCGACCGCTCTGTGTAGAGAAAGGTAACATTTAAGCAGATGAGCGCAATATTCTGACATATGTGACTGGAGCATGAGGTAGTGTGTATTCTTGCTTGACATGCTGTTATACCAGGGAAAATAAAGTCTCTTTTCTCACACTACCAACTTTAAATACATTTGTTACATGAGTCCTACATGTCATACTAGGGATCAAATGTCCATAGTGGTATATCATATGAAGTCACAAAATATATTGCAGTACAACATAACAATGTCTTTTCACATGTACGCCAAAAGAGCTGGACAATTCATGTCTAGAAATAATGCCTAGGTTGTAACACATTTCAATCTCCAACTCTGTAGAACCAATTCTTAGTGTAAATCAACACACAAAAGTAATACCTACCTTTAAGAACAGGGGAAACTCAATTTAAAAAAAAGAAACTGAGGCTTGCAATAGTAAAACATTTTTTCTCAGTATTTGTAAACAATATAGAAGGGCAATGCAACTTCCCTCTAAAACTTACTCACCTGTTTACCTTAATTGCAATACCTTTCATTTATATTTTTAGTTAATTTTGAGCACTGTAAAATCTTGTATCTTGGCTTCTCATAACGTATTAGTCATAATTCTTTGTTGCCACACATCTAGCATCATCATGCCTACCATTTTGTTAAGCTCAAAAAACAGGCCTGCTTGTAGGAAGTCATTCATCTTTATCCCTAAAATTGTATTTGGCTGTCATCTCCAAAAATTTCTGTGCAACATTAAAGATAATGCAATAGCACAGTAACAGTGAAATTACTCTTCTTTTTAATACCTCATTACTGATATTGCTACTATAGTATATCTGCATCTGATACAAAAGGTATCTCAAGGGTAGTTTTAGGAACACAAATGATAAATAATTTTGCTCTCATCTGTCTAACAAGAAACTCATACAGATTTCCTTATTCATAAGCCATTAAATGTATTACCAAATGCCATATTCTTTGATTGCCTCATGATAAGATAGAAGTCATCATTATAACTGTCCAGAAACTTATCAACATTATCAACAGCAGTAAGAATTTGCTCCCCATCCCTCATCAACTACCTCAAGTGTTGCAAGAACTAGTTTGCTTATTGTGAGGCAAGGACTATAAAAGATGAATAAAATCACTTGAGTGTCATTAAATTCTCCAAGCATTACCTTTATTTAATACTTCCTAAAATATTAAAAGAAATAGTACAGCCTTTGAAACTAATTGGGTATTAGTAGAAGCAATGCTCTCAATGACAAGATTTTAGATTTAGTCTTGGATTTCATACCACACTTTTGTGGTTTCAGAATGAGAATCAATCTCCCAATATGCTGCTTCTTAGTATGTAAAGTCGACGAGCAGAACAAAATCAGAATGCTTACTCTGTTCTACTACTTTTACATCCTATTTCATCAAATGCATATGTAAGAGAAACACAGTCTTCAGTCTGCGTCTGAACAGTATAGCTTTGAGAGAGGAGTTACATTGCATAGTGAGATACTAGAATTTTTCTTTTATGACTGCTATGCAATGCTCTGGCAATAAAAAGATGATGATACTAACATCTATCTTCTGTACTTCAACCTATCGCTCTTTGTAGATTTTCCTGAACTCATGTCTTCAACCAAGTGTTAGCAGCAGAACACAATACTGTTGAGAGAAAAGTTTCAAGCAAGATTCCTCATCTTGCTATTAAAAATAAGACATATTTTGAGAAGAAGGGAAGTTAAGATTAAAATATTGATTAAAATAAAATCAGGTCCAAATGGTTTTGAAGTTGAACAGGACAATGCTCTGAACTAAAACATCTGCTTTTTTATTTCTCCTGACACTAACAGGAAACTGTCAATACCAATCCTAAATTAAACAACTCCACTAGCTGACTAAAATGATGTGGGTTCAGTCTGGAACTCCCCACTCAGTAAAGAGTTATGACTTGTGCAGTTAGTAGAAAGGAGACAGAAACATTTCAAAAATAATGTAAGCAAAATAATGTTCATACTATATACTAGATTTTGTGTAGTGTTTTAGGGTCTCTGTGGAATTTCCTATATTGGAAACTGCAACAGAAAGTCCAGCCTTATGTCTGCATTGGTTATAGAAGATACTAGAAGATCTGCACTGCACAAAGTTGAAACTTTAGCTTCAGTTCAGGGATAGAGGAATAAATACTATCTCTCCTCTCATTTAGCAAAAATGGTTTTATTTACTTAGGGATTTATTTATTGACAAAAACAGAGTAATTATTATGTATAGTTAGTATTCTCATCTGGATCCGGTACACCACTCTATTCACGTAAGCACAAGCTGTAGTATTCCACAGTATATAGCAAGAACCACATAGAAGCATTATTGCACTGTAATCTGTAGTGCTACAGAGATGCTAAAAGGGCTTACGTTCCAGCAGAACACAGAATACTCCCCAGAGCAAAGATATTTATATTAACATAAAGCACATTTTTGCCAAGTCAAAATTACAATAAATATTTAGGGAAAAAATGAAAAAATATACAACAGCTACATAGTTCTTGTACTCTGCCTGGTCTTTTGACCTTTGTTGAGGTGTGAGATAGCCAGTTGAAGCTCCAACCTATTTCATCTCTTTAAGACAGACAGAGCTGTGCAAGCATCCAGACAAGCATACCTTAATGAGTGAGCTACTTCAAAACCTATACAGGAAAATTTTACTGGAGAAGAACACTATGTTGTTTAAGGTGCAAACTCTTTCCCTGTCTCAGGAAAAACATGTTTTTGTGGGATATCATATACCAAGACCTTTCTATCATTTGGAGATATGTTTTCCCATTTTGTACTAATGCCAGAAATGTACTCCAGCTTGTGAAGGACACAGAAATGTCCAGAATGTTAGAAAAGTTCCTATGAAGAACCTGCCAAAGATGAAAACCTTGGTTTAAATCCCACAAAGGGACCAGTATTTCAGAGTCCTCACGAGGGGCAACTTCAGAAAGCAATCACCAAAGCTTTGAAGCAACAACAAAGGTGAAGCAAGGCTAAGGGAAAATAGAACAAAGCCCTAAAGCAACAGGCTTGTGAAAATCTATTAGAAGCCCATGCTACACCTCTGTTTTGAGACTGTTTCATCCACATCACTGCTATGGTTTTGTTACGTTCTACACTAGAAACACAAACTTTTTAACTGATCATTCATTGCATACCTCACAGCTTATACTCAGTCAATAAATGGCTTTATAATTCTAAATTCACACAGTAAAACTCTTAGTTCAATGTAATCTGTTAAAAAATAAGTTACAACTAAAATTAGGCTAGAAAATCCACAGACAGCTCTCAATGGAGGACATAGCCTGACTTCCTAATTTGGAAGGGGCGCTACTTGCTGCTGTCAGTGGCAACATTATTTCCCAAAACAACCATTTGGGGTATCTAAAGAAGCTCGTTGAGATAAGGCCTTTCAGATGCATTTCAAATTGTGCGGCTTTTTCAGTTCCACGTTAGCTACTTTACAATATAACCACATAGTTACATGAGTAGAGTTTCCATTAAGTAGAGTTTCCGTAGGTACTTTCTTTTCTCACTCCATTCAAATAATGAGTCTGCCATCTCCCTGTCATAAGATGTTTGCCCTGTAAAAATTTTCATTTCTCCCCTCCTAAGTCCTAAGGCACTAGCATAAACTAAAGCAATTTGTGATGACAATCCAAGCTATCGAAATTTCCAAGTTCAAGTTACAGTGGCCTAATTTCTTCTCTTTTATTCATTCAGGTAACATATCAGAAGTCATTAGCTGATGATCACAAAAAAAAAACCAACAAAAAACAGACCTAAACATTTTTCCAGGCCCAACTCCCTATACAAAAACCAGCAATATAAGGTCAGATTCAAAACACCCATGATGAGTAGGGTTTAACAATATGGGGGATTTTGACATTTAATTTGGTACCATTATTCTGTCTATATACATAAAAAAGGCACAGTATATTTGGAACTGCCTAAAAAGTTATATTATCATAGAATCATAGTATCATAGAACAGTTAGGGTTGGAAAGGACCTAAGATCATCTAGTTCCAACCCCCCTGCCATGGGCAGGGACACCTCGCACTAAACCGTCACCCAAGACTCCATCCAACCTTGCCTTGAAGACTGCCAAGGATGAAGCATTCACAGCTTCCTTGAGCAACTCATTCCAGTGCCTCACTACCCTCACAGTAAAGAACTTCTTCCTTATATCTAATCTAAACTTCCCCTGTTTAAGTTTGAACCCATTACCCCTTGTCCTACCACTCTAATTTAAAAAAGTATTTTATTATTACTGACTCACCCAGTTCACAGGAGCACTGCACTACTGGAGTGCCAGTGCTTTTCAGACATTCACTGAGTTAAAGATAACTAAGCTTCCTGGAAATATTTTCATATTTCCTTCATGCCTGGGGGGACAGAAGAGAAAGCACGTTGCTGGGCAGGCACAGTGATGATGCAAGGAATACGAAAGACAAGGAGCTAGCCAGCATACTTGCTCCATTTTAATCTGTTTACTTGCCTTTGTTACCAGATCAGCAAGGCCCCATCATAAGTTAGAGTTGTTTTCTGTTTTTTCTTTGTTAAGCTTTACAGCTAAACATCACACAACAACAAGCCACCTTTCCATAGACTTAATAAAAAATACATGGGATAATTTTGCTAAATCAGTTTTCTGACTTTTCTTGATGTATGTTACAGATGTCATCTTCACCATTTCTTAGGCAGATGGATGTACAGGAACTTGGAGAAGCCAAGTTGCACACATATTCCTACTTCAATAGCTGTTACTCAACACATCTAACCCATATCCATTTTACGTCAAGATCATCTATTTTTAGCTGCCTACAAAGGTATTCAATGCACTTCAAATTCCAACTTCTTTCAGTTTTTATGAAAGAGGGAGGAGAAGGAGTATTTTCATTAGGAAAAATATTAACATTGTACCTCACAAACAATATTGCACTGTGTAATATTTCCACTATGTTCTTGGAGCAGAGTTCCTTTCAAAAATCTTCGCTCCCACGATGAAAAACATTGTACATACTTGGTATGTAACAATCCAGCCACTGACTTGAATGACTCAATAATTATAACCACCCTTTTCTCATCTTCCTTACCCCAAGTATGGGGCTATACATCAACCCTGCAATATGACCATTTATTTGGAACTTTTACATTGTGTTTACACTATCCATCCCTCCAAATATATACGTGCATGTGTGCATATTGCTACAATACATAGTTAAGCCAGAGCACTATAACCATCACAGCTAAAGCTCTTAGAGGAATAGGGAATTTTTGGAGTGGGATTTTTGTTGAGAGAGCAGGTTAACTGACCTCATTTCTCATACAAAAAGTAGAGGAAAAACAGCCTTAGAATTTTATGTATATCCATCAACAAAGCTATAACCACCTTCATGAAACACATTCTGTCAAACTGGCTTCCTTTGAAGTAATCACTATTCTGAAAACACTGCACTGGGATCCGCCAGTGTGAAACTATAGAGCACTGTTGAAGTGAGTTTTATGCCCGAGTATTGACGTACGTTAAGGAACCATCTGGCTGTCTTTTGAGTGTGTGGAAAGAAGCAGGTTAAGCTATTG
Organism: Coracopsis vasa; assembly: GCA_026283785.1. Taxonomy (NCBI): domain Eukaryota; kingdom Metazoa; phylum Chordata; class Aves; order Psittaciformes; family Psittacidae; genus Coracopsis; species Coracopsis vasa. The sequence goes on from JANHGB010013002.1 coordinate 5,650, forward strand.
GACAGAAACATCAATGCAGTATGCTGGAATGGTTTGCAGCTAAAAGCATTTGGTAACATAACCACTTGATATTCAGGAGACTGAGCTCACATACAGGAGGAACAGGGAAAACCAAATATGAATCAAGCTGTTAAGCTTTGAATTTTTTCCCCTTCAGGTAGAACAATATCAAAACTTCCTAGTGGCAATTATAAATGTTTATCCTGAACCATATTATTTAATATTTCAAACATCTATTTTTAAAACATTTTGACAATTAAACTACACCAGATTCCTGCAATGCCAGCTCAGTTTTAGCAACAATTAGATCTCATGGACAGCGCTGCCAGAGGCATGCACTCAGAAACCAGAGGTACAAGATCCTATGATGCCCAGTACTACTAGATTTTTCCAAAGATGACTTGGAAAGATGCATATTGGTTTATATTGGAAATTTAAGGTAAGTATACTGTAATATTTTAAGAGGTAGAAGTTTGAAGATTAGCATTTCTAAACACACTAACACAGCAGGTTTTCTTCAGCATGCAACACTTGCATATATCATGGTGCTTCAACAGATTTCCTTACAGTACAGACAGGTAGGCACAATTCAATTAAAAAACAAAATGAAAAACTGAGCTTTTTTGATTTCAGTTCAATAGCCTTCCTTCTCCAAGACAGACTGGTATATATCACTCTTATATGTTGAACCAAACTATTGCAATTAGACATTTCCACTGTCTCTGTGGTCTTCAGTAGTACCTCTATATTCTCATACAACACTCTTTATTACAAGATCCCATAAGGCAGTTCTTTTTTGCTACATATTCAATTTTTTCTAATACTTCAATTTTTATTTGTTTGTGTTCTTCTATAACTTTTTGAAAGCATGTTCATGGTTCCTATTCGGAAAGTACCAGCATACAATTCTCTTCTTTGTTTCTCCACTCCTCCAGCCTATAATTACTTATCCAAATGCCTTTCCTAGTAAAAGCAGTAAGTATACCTGACTACTGTGTGAGCTCACCTGGAATTTTTATGGAAATTATACTTGCTGCCTTCTTGATTAATCAAGAAAAATCACTTAACATCTACTCCTTCACCCTCATCTACTGTGACAGAAGGCAGTGGTCATATTTTGTTCACTCACTTAAAGACATTGCTTGAAAGACACACACTGAGATGTCTACAGACACACTCACTGAAATATGGCTTCTTTACATACAGGCAAAATCAGAAACTGCAAAGTTATCCTTCATCTTAAATATGTTTGAAGATGACCAGATATGGAACTTTTACACATGCTCTCAGTATCCTCATCCACAATTTCCACAGCAGCTATTATTCCCTCACCCACCAGCTAAGATGGGGTGGGATAAAACATTACATGTGTAGGTGGAGTAATGTAAGTTTCCTTCTTTTCTAACCATTATGAAGCAAATACCTTAGGACTTACTCTTGTTGTCTTTGCTAGCACAACAGTGCAATTTTCCAAAATGCAGGGCCAACAGATTTAATTTGCTTTTATTCAGCAGATTCAGTTAAATATTTTCCCCAGTCCTGTGCATTAGCATGCTGTGACAGAAGAACCTTCGAAACCAGCATAATATTAATTTTGTAGTGGAAACAAAGCCTCCTCATAGAACTATAGACTGTTTTCTTTTAGGTAAACGATTGGTTGCAGATGTCTTATTTCCTCAGGATACCACAGACATGTCAGAAAATGCCTGTAGTCTGCTGTAATTTACACATCTAGGAGAAACTCCTCAAAGCTTTTTGGTTTGCTATATCTTTGGGCATTTTCTTGAATTGGCATTGTCTATTAACAATACTCAAATATTTACTAGACAGCAGCTTACACTGAACATTATTTCCTCCCACCTTATTTGGTACCTAACTGCCAACAAGTAAAACTAATACTCATTAAGTAAACTAGGACAGTACAGAATTTTCTTTAATTATAAAATAGCTCCCAATACTTCAGCATGTTTTGAGGTCTTCTACTGAGCAGGGTATTCAATAAAAAACATGCATACACAGATGTAGTGGTTTAAGCCCAGCCCATAACTCACAACCACGCAGCCGCTCGCTCACTCCGCCCCTTACTCCCCCCAGACTCCCGAAGGGATGGGGAGGAGAATCAAAAGAACATAAACCCCATGGGTTGAGATAAGAACAGTCCAATAAGTAAAGAACAATACAAAACTACTACTAGTAGCAATAATGATAAGGGAAATAACAAGGGGAAAGAATATAAAACTAAAAGGGGAAAGGGAAAAAAAAACAATAAACACAAGTGATGCACAATACAATTGCTCACCACCTGCCAACCAATACCCAGCCCAGATGGAGCAGTGATCTGGGCCTTTCGGGTGACTTCCCCCAGTTTATATACTGGGCATGACGTGCTGTGGTATGGAATACCCCATTGGCTAGTTTGAGTCAGATGTCCTGTCTCTGATTCCTGCCGGCTTCCTGTGCCCCTCCTCACTTGCAGAGTATGAGAGACTGAAAAGTCCTTGAACGGGGTAAGCACTACTTAGCAACAACTAAAACATTGGTGTGTTATAACCATTGTTCTCAGACTAAAGTCAAAACCACAGCACTGCACTGGCTACTAAGAAAGAGAAAAATAACTGTTACAGCTGAACCCAGGACAACAGATTAAGTTGGTGTACCACATAAACATTTCAGTAACTGATAAATACCCCAGTGAATAAACACGCATGTCTTAAGAAATCTTTAACACTGCATTATTACCCTAAGATAACTATTGTATTAGAGAAATCAGAGTCTTCAGAGCATTCATATGACAAATACACTGAGAGGTCTCTGATACCAAAGGCAGTGATCAGTTTTTTAATGTTGAGCATAGCACAGACTACAAACTTCTGTACTTGTGCTCAAAGTTAATTCACTGTGGAACTGGAGTTTGAAAGGAAAAGGAGAAGCTAGTTAATACAAATTACAGAAGCAAGTGACAGAACTGTTGGATTCTTACCCCTGCAAGGTGAAACAGACATCCTGAACCAAAGAAAGTCCATTAAAAATGAAAGACAACCTGAATTAATAGATTATCCTGATGCAAATGCTCACCAAGTTAAAAAAAAAAAAAAGACAATCTCATAAACTTGATTATTGAGGGATGCCTTCAGTCTGTGCTTTGTAAGCAGATACAAGTAAACTTTATCAACACTCCAGGACAGGAGAAAGCCATACATGACCAGGCAACAGTTAGAGTCTAGCCCAATGGACCATGTCTTATAATTCTGCCTCCCGCCCAGTGCTGGGTATATTCATTCAGTTACAAACAATTCTTCTTCAACTTAGACCAGGTGGAGAATGAGCTTTTATTTGTTCACAGTGTACTACCTACACATATGCACATGACAGAACTGCGTAGGTAGTGGGTAATAGCCAGCAAGCCTGAACTGCTTATTGACTCAATGTTCATTTTCTCTGTATTTCTTGCTGCCCTAAATAAACACCACATCTTGTGAAAGGTGGCTGGTTAACTTTGTCATTATCACCAAATGATATCAGAACTTAAGATATTAACTAAAGCTATTACTTCACTGCAAAAGGACATCAACAGTCACAGTGGAAAAGCAGAAGGATATAGGCTATTGCCCCAGAAGAGAGTCCCTTAAGCCTTTAGCCAGCTCCTAAGGGTGGCACCATTACAATTCTGTTCACAGTAAAAGAGCCCATTCACGCTCCTCTGTAGTTCCACCGATTAATTTAAACTTAACATCCACTGATAAATTGAAATTAGTTTAAAATTAAAAAGTTAACACTAGAGAAGTAAAGGAGTGATTTGTCTGCAGCAAGATCACTTCTCTCTAACAACCCAGGTCTCAACACAACCATCCTGATCTTTCTTTACTAGATGTTTGCATTATATGCCACTATAAAAATAATTTTTTCTTACAAGTTCAATCAGAAAATAAAAGATACCTCAAAAGAGTAGGAAAATGATATAAATTAATAATCCCAAAGGTAAACCTGAAGTTTTCAGTTACAAAGTTATTTTTCTGTTCTTTTAGAATTTTGATAAAATGAAAGTAATCATTGATTTTTTTAACTCATGCTATTGAAAAATACATTCTTAAACCAGTAGTACTTGAATTTGCATTAGCGCTCAAATTATTCTTATTAAATACTTAAGCCACACACTGATACTATTATCCCTAATGATATTTTTAAATATCCACAAAAAAGTTCTGTTTGACAAGATACCGATAGCACGGACAGTATGTAAGGATGCAACCAAATCCTACGAAGAAGCAGCTAATCCTGGGGATCTCAGAAAATGACCAGTCTGGAGGCAGCAAATCCCAGTTCTGAACAGCAGAATACATGTTCTTTATGCTAATAGCTCCCTGCTGCTGGAGACAGCACTACAAAAACACTATTCACATTCATGTTCATGTTTGGTTGTGCCTTTCTAAGCACAGATAGCACATGGAATTTGGACCTATAAAGCCTTCAGAGCAGATTCCAGTGTTGGAAAGCTCAGAAATATTTTGCCAACTCCACTCCTTGAATCATCACAAGAGCTTTGGGCACAGCCTGTATTTACCCTAACTACCCTTCTACCCTTCCATACCTGTAGCCCAACTTCAGCTTGCCAGTAACATGCGCTTGCCAGCTCCCCTTGTGGGCGAACATCCCTTCTTTGCCCAGTCATAAAGGAAAGAAAAAGGAGTGGGGAAACCCTCAAAGGGCAAGCAGGGACATTCACTAGGTATGTACCTTCAGAGATAATCTGCTTTCTCAGCAAGAGTTGCAGACGTATTTCTTCTTCCTGTTGTTGTGCTGACTAATAAAAGCACACTGAACTCTCTTTATTTCAACTCATGCAGTGGTTGTCAGGCAAATTATCTTAAGATAGCACAGGTGAGCTTCACTTGAAAAAAGTAAAGCTGTTATGAGATCCCTAGGGACTGCAAGGACAGGAAACTAGAAAGAGAAAAAAACCCACCTACCACACACACACACAAAAAAACCCAAACAAACCCAAACCCAAACCCACACCCAAACAAAATAAACAGATGAACTAGATAAAAATCAGGTGAACTAATCACTGTTTTATGTCAGTCACACCTCTACCAGCCGTAAGTACAGGTAAATCCAAAGGTTCAACTAATAAGCTGTACTAAATGCATTCAAGTCTAATGTATTGATGGGATGCCTTTTTAATCTGAAACTGTAACAGCACTAACTCAGAAAATCTCTATGCTTTCATCTGATAACGGTCAACACATTGCCAATTCACACTACTACATTTTAATTAAATTATGGTAAATATACTAAAACCTCCATTACTTGATGGCATTTCAATTTTAGCTTTTAAATTCACAGACTCATGAAAAGTAAGCTTGGAAAACAGTGCCATCTAATGCTAAAGAGCATAAAAATAGGAGATTACTGTAATAACTTTAAAATACAATGTACCAAACTTTTTTACACTGATTTTCCAGACAATTTTGTAATATTCAATAGTAGTTTAAACAAAAGTTTAAAATGCGTTTATTGAGTGACATAACCGATTTGGAAAACAGCATTGCTAGTTCAAAAATATATTTTATGAGAGTAAGAAAATCTAATTCAGGTGATTGAGAAGTACTTGAATTGCAAATTCCTAAACTACTGCACTACCTTCACATTGTTTGAGAGCACTAGGGAACCTGAGGGGCTGTTTCCAATTAGACCTATTCTTGATCAGTAAAGTAAGATGACAAATAACATTACCTGCAGCTCATGATATTGAACTCTAAAGATGCAGAATACGATTGTCATAAGACACAATTAATAAAAAAAAAAAAAAGAAAAAGAGAAAGAGAAAGAAAAAAATTACAGTGTGAAGACTATTCCATAGTGTACTGGTCAGCTTTGTACAGTACCTGCTTTTACATGCTCTTCTGTCAAACTTCCTGATGCAGGAAAAGCAAAATGAGCAAGATCCTCACCTACAGAGAAACAAACATAAGGTACATACATTTCCTAGACATCTATCAGCTTCGAGTAGTCTGGAGTGAGAGCTTTCCTCTTAAGACATTTTGCCAAACAGCTTAATGAAGATGTTTCTTACAGAACAACGTAAAGACTCTAAAGACTGAATGAAGCAAAGGTAGTACAGCAGTGACAAAACTGGAAAGTTCTTTGCAAATTTAATGAGTATGAGAAACCAAGGAAAGCTTCTCCTTTCTAATTTCAGGTAGTTCACATACTACAATCCAGCCCAGGACATTAGAGAAATTCAGTGAATTAATGTATTAATGTTGCAATGTATTTATTTAAATTACATGCACAGAGCATTTGCATGAATTTTCAGCCACTGAACTTTTAACACATTGTCCCATTTCAGATACTGAGAAAAACCATATTTCACTTAAAAACCAAGCACTTTTCAAAAATATACTCAAATCATGCACTTGTGCTAGCTGACTTTCCTGCCCAGTCATGAAAACATCCAACGTTCCCTCCACTGATACCACAACCTTTTGCTTTTAATCTTTTGATTAGTTATTGTATATAACAATATTCTTTTCCAAGCTGATCTGGTGAGATTTATATTTTTTTCAGACATCTTTCATTAAAGTCCCCCAAATGTCACCTCTGCTTTTTTCAGTATTTACTACAGGACTAACCCAAACACAAGAAAAAAAAAAAAAAAAAAAAAATGAAAATAAAAGGAGATACCTTCCTATGACCA
>JANHGB010013004.1:0-30210 GCA_026283785.1 Coracopsis vasa
GCGGGTGTGACCACTCATGTTTAGGTAGCAATAAAATCTTGTTTTGTAAGCATATGTATGGATCACACACACACACCATGGGGAAAAGTGGGGTGAGGAAAGAAGAAAGAGGAAGAGGAAGGGGGGAGAAAAGAAAGTAAACACGGTTGCACTTCCCCTACCCTCCACATTAGGGGGACACACCATAATTTCCAGTAAAAAAAAAAGCTATCTGTAAGTGAGTATTGCAAAGTTTTATCCACCGGAAGCACCAAACCACCATTGTGCAATGAGCACTGCAGCATTTTACGGCTGCATATGGACTTGCCCCCCATTTCAAAAGCAAAGGGTGCCCCAAACCCGAGTGTCGGCAGCACAGGGAATGTAACACCAACCTCAGCTTGACTTCCCTTGGATTAGAGCAGCACAAACCAAGCATCACCCAGGGAAGTCAATGGAGTTAAACCAGGACAGATTAAGTGTAATTGAGAAGCAAATCAGGCCCTTTATGTCTGCCCTTTCTTCCCTGAGAAAAACTACATACATTCCTTTTTCCTCAGACACATCCACAGCAACAGCCTAAACTGCCCCGACTGGGTTTCACCAGTGGCAATGCAGAAATGTTTATTTCCGTTAGGCTGGGTCTATAAAATCCTCCTTTCACTCCTGTGTGTTTCTATGATTTCCAAACAGCCACAAGCCTGACATTTTGGTCTCTGACAAGCAGTGCTTAATAGTGGGACATTTGGAAAAAAAAAATCTATACAAAGAAAGCTCTTAAGACAAGATAGGCTGAGCGTTTGTACCACAAATGGTTTGTTTTAGCTATCTCTCTGCCTCCTGTAAGACGGAAATCAGACAGCTTACTGGCTTAGCTTGTTAGGCCAGGTTAAAGGGATGCAGTGCTGAAAGGCTCTTACGGAAGCTTACCCTTGGACTAAAAATAGCAGGCACTAGAGAATTATCTTAAATACTACCAAACTTGTTCTGCACTGTGAATGCAGATAACTGTAATATGTTTCCATTTTTGGTAGTTTTAGAGCTTTTTAAAGTTCTGCTCGCTTTAGCTGACTATTTAATTAGTTTCTGATTCTATTTGCCGCTATTTCTCTCAGAGATGTAGCCTGAGGGGTACTTTGCCTATGAATCCTTTGTATTTAGCAGCACTGCTATTGTTAACATCTAATGAGCTGTTGGATTTGCCAAACACTCAGTATAGGTACAAACACTTCTTTGAAATATAAATGTTTAACACACAGCAAATAGCAAATCAAAAGATACTGTAACACGGCGTCCTCACTCTCTCATTGCATGTGTCATCAAGAGAGTAAAAATAAAAAACTGCTTTATTACATTTCGTTCTGAAATTCCAAAATGCGTATCTGAGCGAGACATTTTTAGCTCACTGCCTGCGACCTCATAAGAAAATGAAATTATTTTTGGTACCATAAGAGGACTTGCACATATGGGCAAGGCTACATGGTCTGACATGGTTCCCTACCAGCTGAACTGTGGAGCTGTCAGTGTTTTCTTTGGGGTAAAACTGCAAGACTCTACAGTCTTTAATGAAGCCACTTCATCTTTAAAACATAAAATTTTTGAGGCTACAAGTGGTTCTCTTTACATAGTCTTAAGCAAGATTCATCTGTCTATCTGCTCCTCACTGAAAACCATGACAAGGTATCAAACCAAGGAAAGCACAAATGTTCTCCACCTTTACATACATTATACTTGTGCTACAGTCAGTCTGAAAGACACCACCACAGGAATCAGTCACACAGTAAGATCTCTGCTGCTGTTGTTGCCTCAACAATCCACACCTCTGTAGGTAACATCACCGTGGGTACTTGCTGCGTGATCTCAAATCAGAAACATCGCAAGATTCAAGCAGCAAGCGCCTCCACACACACTGATTCGGGCTCACTCCCTTCCACACCATATCCCAGGTATTAGCCAGTCTTGGCATGGGGCTGATAGATTGCCATAACAAGAGTATCAAATGGAAACTAATAAAGGCGTGTGTTTTAAGATGTTTCCCAGTATTTTTTTCTTCCCTGGTTTTACTGCAACTTTTCAGTATAAGTCACTTTTAAAATAATTTAAAAACCTTAGCTGATGAAGGCCAACTTCTACATACAAATGCTGGGCAAGGTCAAACTAAAATCCAACCATGCAGCTTAACACAAGTTCCTTCTCTTATTGGGCAGGCATCACATCCGACTGCCATGGAGCCTGTCCTCTCAGACACAATTTTTCTTTGACTCTCTTTACAGGATGAGAAATGCTTTCACTTTGAAATAGTGGTGGAATTCACAGATTCCCTCACCAGATATATACCTATCACCTTTATAAGCTCACGCATAGTGGCATAACCTAGCCACATGTCTTGCATCTGCCATTAAAACCCTCCATATGTCTTCATTTGGGAAGCAAGTTTTCTTTTCGAGTCAGGAGTTAAGTTCACAGCCTCTCTGTCAAATAAACAACATGTCTGTTGTCACCTGGCTGCTGAACAAGCCCTGTCTTTGAAAGTACGCACTCAGTGATTTTAGCCGTCTATTTCTCAGCCTTTCCTTCTACAGTCATGCAGCAAAAATAAAGCTCCATCTTCATTATGATGATTAGCACTACTATCTATCTCCTGCAATTTAAGTTTCTCCTGGTTAAGTGTTACTCTAGCACTACCATGACAACAGCCTTATTGCACTGAATCGTCTCCAGTCACATCATAAGGGAAAGTATCTGCAGAAAGTCCTCACAGCCCAAACAGACAAGACCAAGAAAGGAGGATCATAATCCTTGCTTTATAGCACAGAATTTGATGTGCAGAGATTAATTAGTTTCTCCAGGCCAGAGGCTGCCCACAGGCATGATGGAGAAAGGCTTCAACCAGCAACATCAACCTCCACTTCCAAGCAGGGCACGACGACACCCCTAACAGTGCACATAGTCCCTGTCCCAAAGCACTTCCAGATGAGCTTTCAGTTGACAAAAAAGGACTGAAAAATGGTTGTCAAGAGCACTGGGGAGCAGAGCCCTGAGACAGCAGTGCACAGGGTGTCTGCAATGTCCAACCAGCCAGAGAGAGAGACACAAAATGCTGCTCCTCTTTTTACTGTATTCTTCTTCCATCCTTTTTTTTTTTTTCTCGCTAGTGAACAAGACTACACTTTCTGGCTACAGTAATAGCTCAAGATCAGGGATCTGGTGTTAGGGACCTTCTGAGCTGAAGTGACAGCTGAGATGTGGCACTCATTTGCAGACTTTTGTATGCAAGACCGTGTCATCTACCACAGCCTGCAAAGGTTATTACAAAGTCTGTACGAAGTCAGGCAGCAGTGATGGAGGAAGAAAGTGTCTCTGGCACAGGATAAGGGATAAAATACTTTCTCAAAGCCATTTGTGTGATATCAAGCAGAGTGAATTGGAATTAGGATGAGGAATTGTGCCATTAACACCAGCAACAGATTAAGTCCTGATGATTTTCCTTGTGCATAAGGTGGGAGAAGACAGGCTAGATAGTGTATGTTTATTGAAGCAAGAAGGTTAGAGATAAGATATAATCTAACCAAACCATGCAATGCAATTTGGGAAGATACTCAAGAGTTCCATAGTCTGAATTAGCAGGTTTGTCTAATACCTATGGGTACAATTACTCCCTGATGCAAAACAATTATTGAATTCCAGAGAGGGAGAACATCAGCTGAAGTGGCCCCAATCCTTCATTAGTTGAGTAGCTTTCAGGACTAAAAAGGACAATTGCACATATTCAAAGAATAAGGGAGGTAGACTATCTCCAGGAATTTTGGAGTGCACAAATTTGACGCTAGGAGACACATTTTCTTTGCACAGAAAAAAATTCAGATGGATTCAAAATAGCAGTCAGCAATATTTTACAGGTTTTCATTCCAAGTCTGTGAGCATTCTGACTCCTTTGCTATTACACCACACTATTGTCCTGCCATGTTCCTCACACACAGAGCTATTTTGCTAAAGACTCCCCCATGGGAAAGGTTTGGCTTACCAGTTAGCAGTTTCAAAGTTAAAATTTTAGAACTGAACAGAACACTTGCAATGAAAACTGAAGCCATGCAAAATTTGACCGATTTCTCATCATAAAGCCTCCCAAGAGAACCTCAGCAAACTTACGCACAGTTTCTGTGTGATGTAATGAAAACTGCTCTTCTTTTTTGAGGTTATCCACAATCTTAGACTTTACTATGAGCAACAGTGATGAGGACTATCTGGACTATCTCCAAATCTCTGCAACTTGTATTTTCATGAAGATATGAATTCTTTTTTTAATTGGGTGTATACTAGTAAGGTTAGGGAGGGATTCTAAAGAAATAACAATATATGATGTGTCTTGATCGGAAATGATGAGAGAATATAATGAAGTTCTGGACAGTACTGTTGAGGGGCAACTTTATAAGATCTCTTTTAAAGACTGATTTTCAGGAGGAATTGGGAAAACCTAGCAGCTCCATTCAAACAGACAGAAGGGCAATGAATTCTACTGTAGGATCTCTTCTTTTGCTGACTCTGTGAAGACACATTTGTCATTCAAAGACAAATTAGAAAAGGGCATGGATTGTGCTACATAGATGCTCAGTCTCAGTTATCAGCCAGGTACAGGCAGCTTCCAACGCATCTACCTCCAAGTGCATCAGAAAAAAAGGCAATCTCTTCTGGTGTGGACAGAACGTCTTTGTCCAAATTTCAGTTTGAGCAAATACTGCAAAGCGGTTTAGCACAGGGAGGATTTGTCCCTGCAGAAATTGACACAAATTCCTTTAGGACAGGGGCAGCCACCCCAACCACACAGCTGGGATTGCCAGCAGATAGAATTAGGAGAACTGGAAGATAACACTGTGGCCTAATGTAAACTCTTAAATCTGCTGCAAACAGAGCGGTAACATTGGCACACAATAAAACCGGTATCTGTCACTGCACTCTCAGAAGCAGGTGTAGGGAAGGACAAGAGGCAGGAGTGGATTTTTGTTCATCCCTGTGAATTCAGGTTGGGGAAAAAAGCAAGCTGACAGAAGCTGTAGGAAATAGCTGATTTTTCAGTGATGGAGGGCAAGCTTCATCCTAGGAACTTGCCTATTCCCTCCAAGGAGTGACAGCCTAGGAGGAGATAATGGGAGATAAAGTGAAAGGGTACACTTTAAGGTTCCTGCTATGCACCTGGTGCAACTTGGGGTAACAGGCTTGAGAAGGCAGTGTTCCTGGATGTTTCAAGCTGGACTGGCAGCAAAACTCAGTACCCACAAAAGCCATTATTCTAAAATGTTTCTGACATGCCTGCTGGGCCAAGGCATGTTAGAATATGAGGCATTAAGAACATATATACACAACTTTCAAAAGTACAAATTAGGAAATAGGAACTATTACAGGCTGAAGATTAGGGATAGGTCTTTTTTTTCCTTTAGCTTTGGGTTTGAAAATCGAAGTTTCACATGTCTAATTTTGTGAGAGATCCAGAAAGAGAACAACCACCTCTCTGCAGCACGGGGATGCCCCTAACAAGCCTTCTTGGGTCCAGACAGAGCCCACAGAGAGGCAGTTCAAGTGCATCTGGACTGTGTTCACAGAGCTGCAAATGCTTGGAGCAGGGTGTAAAGGCAATGCTGATGTTCCAGCTGAGAATTAGCCCTCCGTGGCCTACTAGCTCTGACCATACTGGACTTGAAATGACTCAGTGTGGAGATCTTGACATGATTCCCACTCCCTGCCCATGTCTTTGCCCATGGCAGGGGGGTTGAAATTAGATGATCTTTAAGGTCCCTTCCAACACAAGCCATTCTGTTATGCTAGGATCCCTGGTACTCTGGGAAAGGTCCCTAAGCACTTGCAGCAGAGTACTCAGTCTTGGACACCATGTGGACCTGTACAAGACACAGCCAAATAATCCTTCCCAACCAGTTCTGAAAACACAATACAGAGATGCCAGCTAACGCTGCAGAAACTTATGATCACCTCTAGCTGCTAGGATCCCAGCTGACTCTTACAGGTTTACTCCAGTGTCTCTCTATCATTTTCCTTTGTTCCTGCAGGAGAGGTTTGCTCTCTCTCAGAACACAGCCTAGGACAAACATCAATATTGAGTGAAAGCTAATAAATCTACCCACAGCACTCATCAGCACTATGCAGAGATATAGCAGGAGCTAGCTCTGATCTGGCTTGTAACACCACTGTATCAGAGCTGACAAGTCCTGTCTGACTAGTTAAAAAGGGAACAGAGTATCTTCCAAATGACCATACTTCTTAGCTTCCTAGTTGGCTTTTTCTTTTTTAATTTTTTTTTGTATTTAATTTTTCTTCTTAGGTCTGGAAATAAATAAGTCTCCATGGTGGGATGTACTAAAGGCAGCTTCTCCCCAGGTTTGGTAGTCCCAGATCACATCAACACAACTTCAACTTCAAGCTAGCATCTGCTAGCTGTGCTGTAGGTTAGAACTCTATTCCCTGGGCTGGCCAAGCTCAGCAGGCTGTAACCACTTTCAGCTGTCTGGGAGGAAGAGGAGCCTAGTTAGACAGCAGCACTCCCAGGCCTCTGAAGGAAGAGTAGCTCCAGTTTACTTTCCCTCACAAGCCCCAAGGATCACCTCTTTTTTTCCTTTACTACCTTTGCTCCTTCCAGGGACTTCAGAATGTACACCATAAAACAGGGATGGTCACTAGTACGTACAAAGAGACTATCCCCCTACTACAGAGGTTTTAGGCATTACCATGAGACAGGTAAATAAAGACTGCGTTTAGTAACTGGGGGCAAAGAAGGGACCCAGCATCACAGCCAAGGAACCTGGCATGTCAGCTACTAAAAGGCCACATGGAAGTACTGCAATTAACCTTAATTCATGGTATGAGATTTTCAGGAGAGTTAGGTATCCAGTGACAATGTTTAAAAAGTAAATGCACGAAGAAGTAAAGTGCCGCCAGAACTGTAACAAAAAGATTGCATAGAAAGTTATGCATTATGGATGATTTAGCAGTATCGTAGATAGCACAGGCTCCAGCAAGAGGAGTGAAATCATCCCTATCTTCCCATTTGTCGGCAGAATTTTAACAAGGGGCTCCTGGGAGCTCTTGGGGGCTCCTCCATGGCTCAACAGACAAATTAACTCATCAAACGGAAGGTAGGGATGATTAACTAACAAGAGCCCCCTCAGCCCATCACTGGCACATGGTTATTTCACCCAGATGGTGTTCACCTACCTGAAACTGGTAATGACAGTCTCGGATTGGATTTACAGAAAAACATAGATAATAAGGTACTGCAAGAGTGACATGATAGGAGTTATTGGTCTGTGATGCTCGAGACTGCGCCAGGGGCAGCATAGCTGTTTTGAAATGTTAGCCTCTGTTTTGTAATGTTATCCTCTCTGCCCGAGAGATTTCCTGCTGCAAATGGGAGACTTGGTCTCCAGGGAAGGATTTGACCTGACCCTTCCTATATGAGAGTGGGACCAACAGCAAGGAAAATGACATCACATATAAGCAGAAGCAGTTTCACAGGCCTTCACTGGAAATGGATGAATGTCTTTGTAGTGTTAAGGACAGTGTGATATTTTCTTATGCCTTGGAAAAAAACCCCACAAGTTTCTCTGGCTTTTCTCCAGATGCAATTGAGGTAACAATTGGTAAAGTTTTGCCTGATATCTTCATACAATACCTTCATACATACATGTGAAGAGTGCATTTTAGGCTTCTGTTGTGGTTTAAGTGCAGTCAGTAACTCAGACCCACGCAGCCCGCCCGCTCACTCCTTCCCCTTCCTCCCCCCCGGCTCCCGGAGGGACAGGGAGGAGAATCGAAAGAATGTAACTCCCATGGGTTGAGATAAGAACAGTCCTGTAACTAAGGAATAACACAAACCACTACTGCTACCACCAATAATAATAATGATAAGGGAAATAACAAGGGAGGAGAATACAACCGCTCACCACCCGCCGACCCATACCCAGCCCAACTGAGCAGTGGACCAGCCCTTCCGGGTAACTCCCAGTTTACATCCTGGGCATGATGTGCTGTGGTATGGAATACCGCTTTGGCTAGTTTGGGTCAGGTGTCCTGTCTCTGCTTCCTCCCGGCTTCCGCTCCTCCCTGGCAGAGCGTGAGACTCAGAAAGTCCTTGGTCAGAGTAAACATTACTGGGCAATAATTAAAAACATCGGTGTTATCAGCGCTGTTCCCAGACTGAAAGTCAAAAACACAGCACTGCACCAGCTACTAAGAGGGAGAAAAAATGACTGCTACTGCTGAACCCAGGACAGCTTTTAAGGACAGTCAATACAGGCAAGAAGATCCACACCAGTCCTGATGGGGAAAAAAAAAAAAAAAAAGTAAAGCAGACATAAAACCAGAAAAAGGTTTTTAAAAATGCATATTTCCCCCAGACAGGTAGAAATAAAAGCCTATTGCTCCTTTTGTGCATGGCCAAAGCCTGCGAAAATGAACAGGCTAAGGACCTGTGGAAGCTAAGATCAGCCCAAGACGTAAGTTTCCTTATACAAAAATTTGACATGAAAACCTATGCTAGGCTGAGAACACTCTTGATTGCCACCCGTCTTCCTCTGAAAACTAGGATTTGCCCATGATGGGCTTCTTGCCATATACAGACATGCCTCCTGGGGATTCCATACTAGCTTAAGATTATAGGGTAAGATTTTCCAAATGGGATCAGGAACTCATTACCAATCCTAATAAAGTGACATTTCAAGGGAGGAGAAGCAACATCAGAGGAACACAGAAATAATTCCTCAACCTCCTGCCCTAGGTGGCCCTGCCTGAGCAGGTGGGGTTGGACCATATGACCTCCCGAGGTCCCTTCCCACCTCAACAATTCTGTGATTCTGCAAAGCCCTTCCCTGCCCCAAGTTTGCTCTTCATCCTCTACCACCCACACTGTCACCTGCACTGCCTGGCTGCCCACACCTCACCAACAAGCCCTCCTGAAGTGAAGACAATAGACCCAAGGTCCTCTTCACTCAGTCTCAAACCACAGGGCCTGGCAAAGTGGAGCACATCATAATTAGATGCAGCTAGTCAACTGATGCAAATAATAATAATAGTAAAAAATAATCCTGAATACTAGAAGACCTTTAAACCTCTCATCATACCTGCTTTTCACCTAGGATCACTGACTGCTCTGTGGAAATGTGCCAGCCAGCAGCATTCTCACCAATGTCAAAATCCCAGTGAGAAGTCTCGCTTCCATAACGTTTATTACCCGCATTCTCCAGTGCAGCTCCTGAATCATCATGTCACTGCTTGAACAGCAACTTGGGAGAAGAACAATTAGTTTTGTTTCTTTTTTCATAGAGGTTTAAGACTACTTTCAGACACAATTAAACAATTTTGAGTTCCCTCCAGGAGAAATTACCATTCCAGGAGAAAACTCCTGTTGTTTCTTCTAGCCTCTCTCAGGAAGCAGAACATTCCTCTGACCAAACCAATCCTCCAGATAACCATTATTACCACCTCCTTGACAGTAATCTCCTGGGTGAAAAACAAGTTTTCCATCCAGTTTCTCAATTTTTATGCAAGTGTATCTCCTGTAGGAGAGATCTGAAGTCCGTCAGACTACTTGATGGACTGCCCCTCCAAATCCCCATAAATATTCAGTATCACTGAGCCCTCAAGGAGCAGATTTGGTGGCAGAGAGTGTAGAGGTGTGGAAAACTTTCTGTCCGTTTGACACCTCTAACCCTGTAACGTGCTTGGAAGGGCTGATCTTCCTGAACTTCATGTGAGCAGTTCAGGCAATTCAAAGCTGTCATAAATCAACAAGTCAACAACACTTGCCCAAGGCTGCCACAGTGGCTCCTCACAGAAAATACTCTGCTCTTCTGATTATTGTCTTAGTGATTAGAAGTACCCATTACGGACCAGCACCCCATTGTGTTACTCACAGTAAAGCACAAAAGCACAGATGTGCGTGAGGAAACAGAAGTATTATTCCGGTGCATCACACAGCTCAGGCTTCGTGACAACACCAAAATCTCAATAGGTTTTGGTTTCGTGCTTTCATAAACAAAACCCAGTGATTACTGCATGTGGTAAAAAGCACATGGCCCTTCAGCCTCATCACCACCACAAATTGCTAATTAATTTCTCAATAATTTCTAAGCCAGGCTGTTGCTCCGTTGTGTCAGGATGGAAAACTCCGCCAAAGCCACCAGCTCTGCGTTGTGAAGGGACTGATTTCCACCAAGACCTGAAAGCAGCCCCCATGGCTGAGCATGCATTCATACAGTCCGATCCCTGTGCATGCCTATGCTGCAGTCCATCACTTGCAAACACAGGCATTAGGAGCCTGTATGCATCTGCACACCAGGCGCTGGAGGAAAAAAGGCTCAGAAAGCTGGCAGAGGCACTCCTCCAGAAAAGCTGCACATATCTGGTGCATCTGTGTATTAACCACAGAGCTACAAGTGGATAAGGTTTCACATATGCACATGCACACACAAACTTTTCCTTGTATTTTTCTGCTCAAGGGGAAAAAATAGTTCAACACAATTCAATACCAAAATTTTGTCCCTGCCACAAACCTGCCCCATGCAATCTCCTCCTCCCAACCTACACATGCACAATAGGTTAGTGGCATCAAGGAAAAAAAAAAAAATCCTAAATTAAGCCTTGCTATAATTTTATCCTTTTGTAATGGCATGCGTCTGAGTTAATGTTAAGTGGGATGGGGCAGCAGGGAAAGAGCACACCAGGGTTAAGATGGAGCATTTAGCAGCAATTAGCAATGATGCACAGTGCAAAAATAGCAACAATTAAAAAAAAAGAAAAAAGAAAAGAGGTTACACTAGAAATAAAACCATTAAGGGAAATAAATTTAACAGTTTAGCCAATTAGCATTTGTCTAAGATAGGCAAATTTTCTGTGGCTGTTGTTAAGCAAACGGGGAAGAAAAAGCCGGAAGAATCTTATCAAGAATATTTACTTCCTAATAGCAATGACTCTGGGAGTGGGGTTTTTTTTTCTAACAGAAGACAGAGCCACTGTCCCACTTTTTTGTGGCCCTCTCTGCAGTTCTAGGGAGAAAATATTTAGTTCAACATTATCGTAAGCTAGAATATGGCTCTATTTATGTGACAAGTTGACAACATACAATTTCATGCTTGTTGAACTGATCTGTGTTATATATTCACTGCGAATATTATGAAGCTTCACCATTATAAATATGAAACAGTATACACTTATTCAAAATAACTCCAGCAGTAGCAATTTATAGCTCAGTTGTTTGTGTGCTTATGAAGTCCAAATGCCACCTTAAGAAGCTACATCTCACTAAAACAGATGTGGAGTGTGACTGTGACCAAAGTGGATTTAAGATGACCTCTGTGAAGGGAGACTATTACATTTTTGTCTGTATGGCAGCTGACACCAGTTTGTATTTAGATATGCAGCCAGTGGGAACACAGTGTAACACGGTGTCCTCAAGGGCTGGTTTTAACCTGGGCCAAGACATTCGTCTAATGACCTAATTAGCTTACTACTGCTCTGGTGAGTGTTAGTCTTCCCTCTTGCAAAGAGGACAGGTGCTCAGCAGAGCAGAGCCATGGTAAGTATCTCAAGCCACGGCTGCTCCAGGTGAAATATCTCCTTAATGGGAATGTGAAGGGGATCTGCTGCATTTTCTTGATTGTGTGCCTGGGGAACGGTCGTGGTGGCCTCGTACATCAAACAATAAGCTCTCAAAGCAATTGGTTTTCTCTCATTTGGGACTTCTTTCCTGCCTGAAGGTTTCAACCAACACACAAGGTTCTCGCATTAAAACAGAGACGTGTTTAGATAGTTTGTAGTTTGTCCAAGCAGGAGAGGAAAGGGAGCAGCAGCACACCTTGCTAACACTAGATACAGAGCATTTGCATAAACTCTTCCCAATTACATAGCAGCTGGTTCAAGTAAAATAAATTCCACTTACTGCTAGAGCCTTTTTAAATGTCAGCATAGTAGTCATAGATTATAGTTTACATACATCATTCCCATAGATGTAATGTTATTGTACTGGTCTCCTATTTAGTAGATGCAGAAAGCTCAGTCAGGCCAGAGACACTGGAAAAGGTAACGCATTCAAACACACAAGAAATGTGACATTGCTCCCTTAAGAATATAAAAATTCTGGCACTTTCACGCAGACTCTGCTGTTTTCTTCCCCTGGAACTGAGGGTCTTTGTCCCAGTCTCACATGCGGGTTTTATGATACATTGTTACCTTTTACTGTTCTTATAAAGTTTCCTACCCCAAATCTGCATCTTTTGCCTTTTATGTTTATTGTTGTATTAAACCTACAATGTTGTCTGTTTCCCTACTAAATCTATCTCATAACCACATACTGTACATTCATTTCTCTAGGACCTCAGTAGCTCTTATCTGTTTGCTTTTATGATCTCTTATGAACTACTAGGAATAGCAATTTGCAGCGCTGTTTGTAAAGTCATCTCAGCCTGAACTCAGCCTTCCCCTTTTTTGCTATACAGCGGTACTCTCAGAAGTAAAATCCCATTTGCCATAGAAACACATCATCACAGGATACATTTTAGAGAGACAGAAGTTCACAAGCATGCTATGTGTGCTTATCATGTAAAACATTCAACGTGTATGAATCTGAATTTCAAAACTCCTACTTTAAATCAGAGCAGGAAACTACATGTTGATACAAGATAGTTCTGCGCTACCTTCAGATTCACTGATATGCTGCCCACTCTATCACCCAGAGCTATTTAGTCTGTGCTCTCCATGGCCTTGGACATGCTGCCGTACCATTCATACAATCTCAGTTCTTTTAAGCACTTTGATAAGCTTTATTCTGCCATTATATCATCAAGAACATTAAACAAAATGTTTAAGTTCTATGTTAAACCACAATCAGTTCCTATTAACTGTTCCAAGATCCTAATTTTTATCAACAGTTACTTTATTAAATCCTTAATAATATAGATGGAATAGTTAGTTAATTTGTGTGTTGAGCCATGGATGTTAATTTGTAAACATAATAACATACTGCAATCATTTGCATAATAGCATTTTAATCTTTTTAGTAAAAGCTGTAATTCCCTACAAAGTACGCTGCAGTAGAAACTAAGTGACTATTGGTAATAATAAAAAAGGCCTTAAAATTCTGATCCTATTATAGTGTTGGAACATACCCAAACTGCTACCATAATCTCTGAAATGTTACTGTTCTCTGATTTAGGTGTCTGTGTCAAGAATAAAAATGAAGTATAACTGGTAGCAGTAGACTATTTCCTAAATGTAATTTAGTATTCACTAAGCACCAGCACTTTGCAAATAGCTCTGAGGCTTTCCTTCAAAGTTCAGAGCTCTAGTTATGCATATTGTGTGAGGTACACCATGCAGCTCACCTCCAGCCTCTGTTGTGCTGAATAGATGGCTATGATAAATCATGCTGATTTGGCACTGAAGGGCATCAGCCATCAAGGATTTGACTACTATGTCTTTTTTTCCTTGAGATTATATCTCCTTGAACTGCCTGCCCTGGGCTACTAGTTTCAGAGAAAATTAAAAAGTGGAAAAAATGCTAAGGGAGGCCAGTACAGAAAGTCTATATAGGCTCAGCTCTCTGGAAACCCATTAACACCAGTCACAAGACTGGCAAAGAAAACATTGGTGGTTGTTTAAAAGTCAGGCCAAGTCATTTTACGCAAGATCTGGTAATTCATTAATCAATCTGGCTGCAAACCTTGAATGAATAACCTGAAATAGTCAAAAAGACTGGCAGCGCCCCAGAACACAAAGGAGTTCATAATATGAACCAATGCAAATTACCCTGGTGATGTTTAAGGCTCTCCCTTACCCCCCCTACTCTCATCATCTTCCTGATGCAAACCCTTCCAAATAAATAAGAAATCATTTATCTCCACGAACTTCCCTGCTGCCAGGGGCAAGACAGTATGCATTTCCTTGTGTATTTCTTTCTCTCCCCACATTCTCACTGCTTGTCATACAGCATTTTCTGGCAGCCTACAATCAAACATAGTAGCCTATTTAGGCTTTCCAAATACATGGCACATAGCATGGTCTTGAAAAGTAACCTGGGCTACACCTATGCAAAACAATTAAAATAAAGTCATCAAATACGAGCATCTTTCTGGAATACAGAGATATGTAAGTAAATTAAATCTACAGAAGGGCAAGCAATGTGGGTTTTCTGAAGGTTTTTAAAGGCTAAAAAAAGTGTTCTGCCAAGTATGAGAACACCATACTTGGAAATCTTAATGATTTTGCACAAGTTCATTATACTTTAACAGTTATTGCCTATCTCTGCACTACATCAGTTATTTGTAAGCAGTGACAACCAAGAGATATATCCACTGTAGGTATCTTCTCTCTCCATAATGCTAAGTTTGGGTCACAAATAATTTTAAAATTTACTAACCTTACATGACAGGGTACGGTATATTTGACGAAGCCTCAAGGGACAACAATTTTGGTGAATAAAAAGCCTTCTCACTAGTGTCACATCAAGTTGTATGGTTGATGTTTCCACATAGCATTGACTTTGAGAATGAAAAACTAACCATTTTGATTTCCTAAAAGTAGCCAAATCAATTTCTTACAAGTAGAACTTTTAGAAGTCTAGTTCTTCACAAAAGCAAAACATGAAAGTGAACGATACAGTGCACCACCTAAATAACTGGTCTTGGGTATCTTGTTAACTATTTACTTGCATGAGCCTGTGTCAACAGACAGTGCCCTGAGGGGCAAGAACTTCTTCATTTTATCTTTCCAGTAGTCAGAACAACAGGCAAAGAAAGCTAGGTGAAAAACAAAAGTGATCAAGCTGTGATGGAAACAAATCAACATATTCATAATACACATATGTGCCAACGCCGATAAGAGCCTCTGTGTTGGGACAGACAGTACAGGCTTGATCTGGGACCAGTACTGGTTACACTGGCATGTGAGTAGAATAATGCAGACATGTATTAGGTGCATCTGCAAAATGTGTGTTCTAATACTAGGGCGAAGGCCGGTATCTCATCACACCTAAGCGGATGAGAGCAGGGATTTATGCTCAACAGCTACATACTATCTAGACTAATTGGACCTTTATCTCACTTGCTTTCTGATTTGCTTCCATAACTATTAATAATTTTTAGTCTATGATACTCCTACTGTCACTGAAAGTGCCTCAGATTGTGGGTGCTTGGCACAAGTGGGCTTTCAGGAATATAATTTGCAGAAAGCCTGAAAATTCACTTTCTGAAATACAAGCCTTTTGAGAAATCCAGGAACTTTGTAAAGGGCTTTTGAATACTAGTCCTCACCTAGACAATGCTCCATGTACTGTATCAGTACCTCAAAGGAGAGCATGCTTCATTTAAGGTTAGGTTTGGCAATTAACTCTGTATAGCTTGTGCAATTAACACTGCTCTTGTACTTCCCAACGTTTGTTTGCTGTTCTGATTCTCTCCCTTTCACCCCAAACAGACTGTATTTCTACTTTTGCATGACAAAGCCTCATCTGGAAGCTTAATTTAGATAAAACATACTACTCCCACAGTGATATGAGAGAAAAAAAAAAAAAAAGAGATAAAAAAGGAAACAAAAAAAGTTATTTTCTTTAAAAATAAAAGCCAATGCAGATCAATATGGAAAAACCTAGATATTACCAAATGGGAAATTGCACAGAACTTCCATTCTCTCAGCTAAAACAAACAGTTCCTCACAGAGTATGTGAGATAGTCTCTGGAGGAAGAAGACATCTTCTGTTCTTGAGCACCCCCAGTTGTCACATTACAGAGCAGCAGAGGCAAGAAACAGTGCAAGGTATCCAGCTACATGATGGAGAATGGGGACAGGGCTAAGGTATGGGAGGAGCAAATAACTTTTTCATTCCCATCTTCCTAGGCCAAGCAATCAAGAAATGTAAATATATCACATTATGAAGCTGAAAATAGTCTACTTTTGCGCTGCAGTATTGCAAGATGCTCTTCGAGTGCAATCTGCCCCTACAGGTAACTATGGGCCAAGCTGTGCTGTGAGAGACAGTGATGCAGCCTGCAACTGAAGCTGGTGAGTGCGAGGAAATCCAGGTGTTGACAAAGAAGACAACAGAATCTGTCTGTTAGGAAAGAATCTAGTTCTGTTTGTGCCACCGTTTTTCCTCACACAATTTGTATGCTCAGAGATGGTAGATGCTTAATTATATTACTTACGTGGAACTTAGACTTTTAAAGTCTGCATCTTCAATTGATTTTTCGAAAAGGAAAATGCCTCTGCATTTGGCTTTTGATGAATAACACATTACAAAAAAAGGCAAAGCCACTCTCTAACCACACTAGCTGTAAATGGGTCCCCTCCCCCCCTTGCTTCCCTGCTACTGACCATCCAAACCTACGCACCAGCAAACCTTACCCTGCCTTAGGCAGTACAACTGCAATTCAAGAACAAGACAGGGTTTGGAAACTTTGTAAAACAAGGAGTGGAACATTATACAACTAATGAAAAAAGAGGGCCTAAGCATAGGGCTTTGCAGGGCTCATTTCATTTTGATTTGAATAATATTAATTCCAAGTTACTTGGGTGTAAATGATAGAAATGGAACAGAGAGGACTAGTTTCTGCTATCAGTTACACTGGTGTAAGTTGAGAGTTACTGCATCAGGAAGATTACTGTGGGTTTAGAGTTGTATACAAAAAATAAGTATTTTATTTGGGTCATCTTAGGTCAGCATTTTACTATACTGTTTTAGTTAATCTTTCCCAGCCTTTAAACTCCACTGTGCTAATTCAGGGCTTCCCTGAGCCAGCGGGCCAGCCGTACTTCCTCGAGCTGCGGTCCTGCTGCGTGAGAGGCAGCACCCGTAGCCTGCTGTTGCACAAGGTCTTCCTGACACCTAATCAATTTATTGTCCAATTTCCCAGTCAGTGGACGATCTATAGCATCTCCTGCCATCAAGGAAGGAGGGAGGTTAGGGTTCAGGAGGAGCACTTGGAAGTGGAGAATCATGAAGGCTTTTCACAACAAAAGAAAGAAGACCGGAGACAGAGATAAAGAGACAGAAACACTCCTCTCATACAGCCTGATCCTCAAGGCAGAATTGTAAAGAAAACATTTAAATCTCTCCTAATACCCTTCAACTTTTATTTTAAGACTGCTCTCCACCAGGAGATCTATGAAACATCCTAACCGATGTGCTGGTTCCTGAACTGCTGACAGCCCTCACTGCCTTCTCTGCCACATCCACCCTTTTTCTCCCCTAATACATCAACTACAAGGACCTCTCAATTTGTGTGCAAGTGCCTTGCACAGTAAGGCTCTGAGTGGTAAAAAACCTTTACTAGAAATGCTCCAGCTACTCATCAGCTAGCTGCTGTGCTGCACTCTGCTTCTTGAGGGGGAATGCAAGAGGAAGACAACAAACATGTTTCGACTTTTGTTTTCCTTTGTAGCTGACAACTGTGCAGCTCCTCGCCGTGATGCCACACAGCAGTATGATCTAGGCAGTCTTTAGCCCTTCCCTTTCAAAAATCAGAAGTTCCATTTAATTCCTTTCAAGACTTTTTCCCCCGCTCTCTCCAGATCACAGGCCCCGTTTTGATCACAAGGATTTGTCGGAACCCATAATACACATCACTATGTTTGTTGTCTCTCAACAAGGGAAAAAAAGTAAAACTGTTGTCCAGCAGGCTAGAAAAAAAAAAGCAATGTGCACTCGCATTGCCTTGCCTTACCTCGAATATATTGGCGGGTTCATTGCTGTACTGATTGGAGATGATCTCTGACTGGTCGCTGTACCACTTGAGTCCCCCCAAAAAGCTGTCCGCGTCCAGGTCGTTCACATCTAGTTCAGAGAGGTCAAGTTCTGGGAGATCTGGGCAAAGAGGCTGGTCTTCGCCAACCAGAGCAGCACACTGCAGGAAACAGCAACGCAGAAATAGTTTCATTAATTACCAGGAATCTATTAACTCTAATATCATGTGATAAGAATTAAGCCTCGATTAAGCTGCGGCACAGGGTCACTGGAATTGACTTCTGTTTTCTTGGAAAAAAACCCCAAAACACTAAGTATTAGATCATTCTTAGCTCTATACAGGTATGCAAAGAGGAGGGGAAAACAGGAGGGCATAAGCTGCCTTCTCTATCACATCTCTGTCCAGGGGCAATGACTTGCCCCCTCCCTATACTCTTTGATAACAATCGTATTCAAATTTTTATTAAATCCAACAGCACAGGCCAAAGCATGGCCTTATTCTCCTGCTTCAGAGCGAACCAGTGCAGGTAGAAGTTACAGATGAATACCTCTGGGCAAGGTCTGTCACGCATTTCCTGATGCATTCAGGTTAAAGAGGCACAGCCTGTTACAGCCTACAGCCCTGGAGGCTATCTCAAGCTGGAAACAGTCACACTTTCACTTCTACAGATCCTGACCATAATCCTTGAGGTCAGTCATGGTGGTGGCTACCATACGGGCATAAAAAAGTATGGGTCAGAGATGCTGCTGCGCTCTTTCCCTGTTGCACTTGACACACAGACAGACCACAGCCACCCAGTTACATGTCAGGGTCCTGGCAGCTGACGTGCATTCTGAAATATCCCTATATTCACCTTTGGGTGACAGGCATAGCGAGTTCACGCAGCCTTTCACCTCTTGGTGTGAACACGTACATTGTCCCAGACAGTTTTCTAAGTGTCCCCAGACAGCAGGCACACTGCAGTGAGGGAACCAAATGAGATTTCCTCCTCTGGCAGCCTCTGATTCAGTAATGCTAACACAGAGGGCCTGTGAAACATTTTGTTTGAGGTAGCAAACAAAGTCTAGTCTGCGTGCAACCTCTTCAGCAGCGCAAAATGTTTCTGTCTCCACAACTTACAAAGACAGTAGTGATAAATACAAATAAACTTGGAATAAGTGTCCTTTTATATGCTAGTATGATAGGGTATTGACTGACTTACTAAGCAAGACAAAATTAATAACACACATTCACTATAGCATAGTAATTGAAATGCTAAAGTATCCACCAAAACCATTTCCTAATTATGGAAAACACATAGTAATGCTTGGCAAATAGTGGAGTCCCATACATCAATGCTGCTCGATGAAGCAATTCCTCCTGCACTATACCATGTACCCTTGTATCTCATCTCCAAACATCTATGTTGATACGGGTATACTGCAAAACGCACATAAAGATGCAAAGGCACCAGGTGCTGAACAGTTAAAAGCCATTTAAAGTCAACTGAGTCTAAGGGCTTCAATTCTGAGCATTTCTAGCATTGTGTTAAGGATGGCCAACGGCAGGTCTTACTCGACTCCCATCAGTTGACTGGGTGGTTTGAATGATTTCCCAACTTTTATTTGGACCGAAGTCAACACAGAGAGTGCCACTTTCTGAAGACAGATGTCCGTAGGGCACTAACACAGTGTCCACGGATGTGAATTGCTCAATACCGGTTATGTCACTCTCACTAGGACCGCCTTGTACAATAATGCTGCTGAAGGTGCATTTCATTGAGGATTTTGTCCCTGGGAGTCGTGGTGCGTCTGCAGTGTGCGGGCTGGATGCAGCAGCGTAGCCGAGAGCAAAGATTTTGTCTGTTGGCACAAAGACTCGGTGCAGCTGGTGCGTGCTATAATTTACCAGACAACTTCTATGTCTACCAGGACACCAGAAGATAATCACGGAATAGGCCAAGGGGCAAGGGAGCTGAGAGGCTGCAAAATGAGGCTCTGAAATAGCAGTTGCTTTTCTTCCTACTATTTAAGGGACTGCAGAACCTTAAGAAGTCAAAACCCCACTTAAGTGATTTTCACTGCACACAATTCTTTATGATTATTATGGGCAAAGGAAAAAAAAATAGACTTCTCTCTTCTTTAGCGTAAGATGCAACCTTCCAACTGCAATCTCATAATGCAGAGATGACCTTTTTTGATGCTTGGCCGAAATCTCTGATCTCATTAAAGGATAATCTAGTTTTTGACTGAAAGGTAGATTCTCAGCATCATTCTCAGGTTTGTGCTGTGGAGGTCAGTAGCTTATAACTGATGCCATAGACTTCTAAAGTATCCTGCTGATCTGTTACTGCTTTCATTTGTAAAAATAGCTTCACTCTGTGAACCACCTACTTAAACACGTTTACTTTTGGTAATCTGCGTTTTGAAGTTTCTACAGTAGGCTTTTGAAGCAACATAAACAATGGTAATAAAAAAAAAATCCTGCTCATCACAGCTTTCATTTGCCTACAGTGCCTGCAATGCCACCTAAAAAAATGTAATTGCTGAAATGAAGTATATATGCTTTGGACAATGTTGACATGATAATAAAATCAATGTTTCTGAATATGACATTATGCTTCTAATCTGAGACACATTAGTAGCAAGTGTTCTTGTTATTAATTTATATTTGGCCTTTGGATGATGCCAGATTTAACACTCAAGTCCTAAAACTGTCCTCATCTGACACGCTGGTATTTACTGTTTGCCTATACATCTGTAACAGGTGCACCTGCGCTGCTCGCATACATTTTACTGTCTTCCGACTGTTATTTGATATGATAGTTATTCCATAACTATAGCCTTAATTTCATAGTAGCATTTAGGAGGATAAAGCAGTCACTAAACACAAAAGGCTAATTACTGTGCGTTATTTCACTCCAACAGACTTTTTTTTCTCTTATTTCAGGCGCAAACAATAAATTAGCTTAACTGCACTGATGATAATGAATCATTACAATTAAGGATAATTCACCATTAACCTTTTGGATGTTTTGTGCCTTTGAAGGTAAATTTAAAAGAGAGAAAAAAAAAAAGTGAGACTGGACTTGTGCCATATTAATTATATTAATGAAAAAATAATCTGTGTTTTTTTTTTAACAAGTTTTTTGAACAGTGAAGGGATGAACTCAGGGAAGAAGGAGAGACTTGACAGAATGTGTGTCATGTGGATTCTCTCTATCAATCTTCGCAACCTTACTGTACGTCACCTTCATTAAGCTGTGAAGCACTGGGGACGCTGATCAGCTACAGTGATGTAGGCCTTTATTAAGCAACACGCCATCCTGTCATTATGCGAGCGAGAATATAACATATTTTATGTTGACAGCAAACATTAATGATTCAAAAAATGAAAGCTGCCTCCAGTACCTGCCGCCTGCGATATTTCAGAACAGTAAAGGTGATCCCTTGAGCCAAAGCAGCACGCAGATGCCAGTAGTGCTACAGGAAGTGCAATGCAGGAGCACATTGGTAAAATCCTACCCACAGTTAATCCATCCACCACACAATTAATACTAAGATCAAACCCTCTTTTTTCTTTTCTTTTTTCTCTCTGTACTATGAAAAAGCCATTGACATAAATTATCTATTCTGTTACTAGCTTGAAATTATTGCAGGAACTCTAGTCATTAAAATAAATCTTCAGTATTTCCATATAAGCTGGTTCCTCAATCAGCTCCTAGCAGCATTAGGAATAATGCATGATGGAAAAATGAAGCTCCGGCAGCTGAGACCCATACTACAAGCCAGACAACAACCCACAGGATACTCCAGCTACTCAGAAACAATTAGGACTTTGGAGCCAGAAAGTCATCCACTTACAGCCTTGACTCATAATAGCTACAGGACATATGAATTATCCATATCTATTCCACTTTACCAAGAAATCAAAACAAGATAAGAGCAATTACAATATGCAAACAGAAATCAGCAGATACAATGGCAAGCTGCAAATACTTAAAACATGACAAAAAGGCTTGAGAATCCGCACCCATGCTCCGCCAGATAGGAAAAATATACTGGAGAACACGGTAACGTTTTTACTTTGGATAGGTAGCTCTCTATGGCAGCAACATCTTATTTAAAAAGCATCGCATGTAACCTGTTTTTCCCTCCCCCGTTGACCAAGGGGAGCATTTTAAGCACTTATTCCAAGCTCGCAGCCAGAGGATTAGTTCCTTTGAGCAGGTCTGTATTTGGGATTCCTCTCCATGGGGTCCAAAGAAAGTTTGCCTCGCTTCGGAAGTTGCCCAAACTTTCAGGTAACGCTCCATTTTGCTGAATGCAAACATGCAGAAATCCTCAAACCTCACTTTATACTCCAGAGATTACCAGGGAGCTGCTTGCTTTTTTTTTCCCCCTTTATGAATTGTAGCCAGCAGAAGCTGTGGATTTGATGTATTGCCGTCTATTTTTACACAAGCAGCAGTGGCGGCGGCAGCGGCAGCAGCGGCAACAGCAGCAGTTCACACAGTCCTGCATAAACTCTATTCTCATGGTTCATCCTGTTGTCTCTGCTGTACAGTGGGATTTAACCATTTGTTGGACTATTTGGAATAACTGCAAACCCTGCTCTATGGGACATTAGCTACAGCGTCATTATTCCAATACCACAAGAAGCAGGGAAAACGGTCTCCTTCCAGAAATCTCTTTTAAAACCATCTAAAGCCAAACAACAGGGTATTCATTCTTGTGTGCATGTTTAAATTCTGCAGCTGTTAAACAAGGAAAAACCTTCGACAGAGCACAGTGAAACAAGCAATTAAAATATGCAGCCATTGGTTAATTTTAACTTCTTTTTTTGAAAGGGAACTGTTAATCTTATTCTAAATAAACATGGCATTTTTCCAACCAGTCCACTAAACGCCACTGGAAAGACTTCAGACACCAATTCATATCAATATCTTAGAGCATAAATATTGCATATGACGGGAAAGCGAGCCAGAGGCACATGAAAATAGTTTCCAACTGCAGGAGATACTGATGACAGGAGCTCAGCTTTGATTTGCTCAAGGCATCGCAGAGTAACCTTAAAATAGCAAACTTACTGGAGTTAAGATAAGATTGGGACTTGTTTGCAAAGTCTGCCTCCTCGGCCGCCCTGCCGGTTCCCCACCAAGCCCCTCAGCCCCCCGGCCGCTTGCACCCCACGCCGTGCACCCCTCACCTCGAGATCACTCCATACAGAGTCTTGGTTGCACATGTCCCACGCCATCCAGCTGCAGAGCAACGGCAGGAAAGCGGGCAAACTACGGTCCAGAGTCAGGCAGGCAGGCAGCAGACACTCATGCAGGCAACGAGACCCTCTCTGAGAGTGAACCGAAGGCACCTGTCTTACTACTGTTCCCCGTCACATGACAAAGCTATTAAAAAGTAGGCTGGGCTGTCACTCATCCAGCCTTCTGGTGCCGCTGCTCCAGCCCGTGACGTCACCCAGGGGCAGACCCAGCCTGAAGTGAAGTAAATCTTTGCAAAACGCGCTCAGACCCCGGCGGCCGCGGCACCACGCTGCGATTCAAAGCACATTTCCACGCCACACCCCCGAAACCCTGCTCCCGCCTTAGCACAGCTCCTCTCCTCCACATCCTCTTCCATTTCTTGGCTCGCTGGCTTCTTATTCCGCCACCCCCCCACACTCCAAGCAGACAACAGGCAGGGCTGTGCTTATTATAAAGAAAAAGTGAAGGAACGCCAAGCCGAGCTACAGCCCGCGTGCTCTGGGTAGCCCGAGCCTAACCTCTGCAGTGGCCACACCGCCTCCCCGGCGTGCTTTCCTTTGGAGGGGCTCTCCCAGAGTTCAGCAAAAGTTACACCACCTTCCTGGATCCTTTTTTCACAGAGGGATTTTGCACCTCGTCATGTATTTTGGTCAGGTTAATGGTTTCTCACCGACAATTGCAACTCAAGTTAGTTTTACAACACCAAATGCTCAGCAATCAAACAGCTCCCCCCCTCCCTCCCCCTCCAGCATTTCACTGGATTGGAGTAAGCATCTATAAAAAACATTCATACAGTTATCTCACCTGCTACAAGGAGGGAGCCTGATCCTGTTCTCAGCTAGATTACAGTATTTCTCAGCTGCTCTTTACTGACTTCTCCGTCTCAGTGTCCTCCCCCTAGAAACCAGGGTTGTTACAAGCAACCGCCAGGGTCCTGCCCATAACCACTCAGACCCCCGCCTGCTTTTTCCTATCAGCATTGCTGCCCTGCATGCATTTCTGTATGAACATCATGCACCAGCCCTCCTGACCTGGACCCAGCGCTTTCCCATGGCAAATCAAAAAGAAAGAGCTCCTGTCGTGTGAAAACACAGACAGGCTGTTAACAGAAGCGGCTCCTCAACATAGCCTTTTCCAGACAACAGGGGCTGCTGCAGGCGCAACTGGTTTATGATGCCCCTTTGCACTGCATACACAACAAACTCCGGGTACCCAACTGAACTGCAAAACGTTGTCCACAACATGGGAAACCCCCCACAAATAGAGGTCTTTTTTAGGATCCCCACCTGCCTGCTTCTTGCCTTCAGTTGCAGGTTTTTTAATTAGCTGGGTGTAAAAAAGTCTTGTGAAATGCAAGCACTGGCTCCGTAGTGCTGGGCTACCAGTCAAAGTCACAAAACTATAACTGATCATCCTCCTTGTCATGAAATATTCATTTTCATTGTTATTTGCAAACTTGAGTATTCTAAAGGCTAAATGAATTCAATTATTATCCAAGGCAATTTTGCTGAGAGGAGAAAATAAATAAAAAGAAGTACAATTCTTGAAATAGCCTTTTCCTGCAGACACTGGAAACTTCAGAAATGGTAGGAGGTCTCAGATATATTCTTAGCTTGTTTGTGTTCCCTTGTAATTCATTATTGCCAATCCTGATAAAATGTACATTTTCCCAGCTTGTGCTTAAGTTGCAAATCACATCACATCACACTGTCATATTTTCACCAAGCACAGATGACAAAAATGGCATTGTTTTTACTTTACTTAATTAAAAAAACCCACAGCAAAATACTGAATGACTACAGCAAGCCTTTCCTACGAATGATTAAATTAACGGTATTGCTTTGCTCTCACGATGAAAAAACCCTTCATTTCCTTCCCAATTATATGCTGATTTCATGATAAAACTGCAGTAAATTATTAAGATATGGGCCAAAGGTGAGTATATCTACCCCCGAACAGTCAACTGTGAAATAATGCTGGGCAACTGCCCGCCTGGAGTCGAGTCGGTTCTTATTAATTATTATCTGTGGATCCATGGCTGGTGGAATATTCTCCTTCAATACCTACTTATAATTGTGTTCATTGACTGTGCCGAATCCATCATCTGTTTTTTTTGAAGTTTCATTCACACCTTTTATAGAAATGTATTTACACTGGAGCATTTCATATTGCTGTTTTGGATATTTTGACCTGCTCATGTTGTTTCTATTTTCTACATTTCCACTTCACTGCTTTCCCTTCAAATTAGCAAGTTAACTGATAAATATAAACTGTGACCTTAGTGGTGCTTTCACCATACAAGCTCTAAAGATTTAAGAACTTTCTTAGTGCACTGTAGACAGTGCAAGCAATAGGTAATAATAACTGAGTCCCCAAGAGATTTTCTACGGCCCTGTCCACATTACGGCTTGAACTTTGCTGGCAGTTCCAGCGTTACCTGGAAGAAATGCCAAGCACGATTCCAACTACAAAAGACTGCAAAAGGTTTCAACAAGGGTTCCCCATTGCTTGGAAAGAACTTATATATTTTTTTAATAATCAAAGTGTCTAACCCCAGCCATAGGATATATGTACTCACTGGGATCTTTTTTTAACATGTTTTAACACGATTTTTTAAGCGCAGTGCTGTTAAGAGGAGAAAAGCAAGGAAGACTATTTCAGCAGTGGTGTAGTTCGGAAATGGCGCAGTCTCAGCATATGTAAATGAAGCCTGTGAAACCCAGCCAGCACCTAAGCTGCTCCCCTCAAAGGAAACCTTGTCTTCCGAACATTCCCTAATAGCTTTAGCAATGCTCTCCCCTCGTGTTTTGTCAACACAACAGAATTGCACAAACATCTTCCGTGGGGCAGTATCTGAACACACACACGTTTTGTAGTTCCATAACAAACACATGCAGAGAAAACCCTCCCTCAGCTGGTGGAGTCTGTAGGTCCTTTTGACCCAATCTGTGCTGTTATAAAGTCCATCATCAGCCCACCTCCTCCATCACTGCACTTCCCCTGTTTTCAGGTTGCTCTGTACCTATTCCCAGCAATTCCCAAATTTTGCCTTTTCTTCTTCAAGGGCCATAATTCAAGACAGCTCTGGCAAGCTTTCCAACAGTATTTGGGCACAAATTCCCAAGTCCTGATACATTTTTTAAGAGGACTGGAAGTTATGGCTGCCTGCAACAATAGGGAACAGAATTCAAAGTCAGAAGCCTTTAAGCCCTCTGTCCTTGACTTTTTCCTGGATTCAGCTTTCATGTTACGTCTCTCTCCTTTCACCCAAATTTCCTAACTATGGTCATGTTTTTATTCCCTGTAATTTAGATTTCTCAAAGAAATTACTGATTTTGGAGCATTCACAATTTTGAAATCCAAAACTTAGTCCCTTCATCTTGGCACTGAGGAAGAAAGAATTTCTTTCCTTGCCTCTAAGACTATGGTATTTGCCAATTTTTAGCAAAGTTTTCTGCATTGCCAGTGGAGTAAGGACAGCCAAACTTATATACAGTGCTGGAGTTTCAGCCAGCTGAGGTTTGCAAGCCATTTCTCACACCAGTTCAACACACCCATCCACCCGACCCTCCACGAGTGAATAGCCTTACAGCAGAAGAGAAGCCAATGCTGTATATAAATGAACAAACAGCACTCCAAAGGTATGTTAGTGTGAATGGTGTTCTATATAAAGTATATGTACCCTATTAATTTTTCATTAGAAAACTTCCTTCTGTGCATCTTTACTCTTATTTTTTGCACAGTTCTGTATTTGTTTTCTAGTCCATTCTCTCTGTTCCACTTCTGTTTGTTTGCTGATCTTTTTTTCCTTCTCAGCTTCTTAGAATCACAGAATTCTTTTCCTTATTTATCCAGTTCATCCTACCCACAATATACCCTCAATAGCATAAGCCAGTGAATCAAACTCCTTGAACTTCGGGGTTCATTGGTACAGTAATTCCTCAATGGAATAAAGCAGCGTGCTCTCTCCAATTTTGCTAGGGCAGTTATGAACTGAGATTTTGTTGGGTTTTTACCAGAGAAAACCCATGATGGTGCTCTGGACCAGCTCTCTGAAAAACTCAAGAGATCTGGGCCAAATTAATTCCTGGCCCAGCTCTGGGCCACAGGCTGCTGTCTGAGTAGCTGTATATTGGAAAGCCCAAAATAACTTTCTCCAAACAGCAATGCATTACTGACATTAGTGGCACCAGGTTCAATTTTGCCACATCTGCCTCCACAGGCTGAGGGCTCAAATAAACAGCACTGAATGCCAGGGGAATCACTTGCTCCTTCACATGCAAATGGACCTGACTGTGAATATTCACTATTAGTGCAGATTAGCTGATTATCGGTGTTGACCAAGCCTGCACACATGCAACTCTTTGTAACAGTGCTTGCAGTAAAACCTTCCAGGAGTGCCTAAGTGAAGCAGGAGCACAGGTACCCAGTACGAGAAATCTCCCTAGATTTTCTCGTACCTCCCTCAACATCTCCCCCTTCACAAGCATATTGCACTAACTCAGTAAAACAAGACAAGCAAAGCCACTCCAGCTGACTACATAAAGAATACATTTGTCACTTGTTTGCCCCCAACATTTGGAGCATATGTTCTCCAGGACCCACATTGGCTATGATATGCAGGAAAATCCAGCTTGTCAGGCCTGTTAAAAGCAGCATGAACAACGTTTTTCACTCGGGTGTTACTGTTTTGCAGAGAGACTAATCTCTAAAAGAGCATCTACATTTGAATTTATTGCCCCTATATGTTTGAGAAACGGAGCCACGTAAACCCACCAGTTTCTCAGGGAGGCTTTGGTGCTCTTTTGAGCACAGATGCCCAGGCCAGCCAAGGAGACAGATTCCTGTTTTGCAACTTCTTGCACGTTGGCAGAACAAGCAGGACCACATCAAAATCGCAGACCGTTGCAGATCATCATCATCTCTCCTTTACTCACCTCACTGCTGATATTTTGTTGGAACAAAAGAAATCATAAAGTTCTTTCCCTCCTCCCCTTCCTCCCCTTGTCTTCTATGTGTTGAAACCCCAGGGAAAAGACCAAAACCTGCTCACGTCTGATATTATCAGACCCAGGGAACCAGCTTCTGACATTGCTGTTCAGTGGCTGGGGCATCCCCACTGCATTCAGAAGCTGCACCCTTCCTCTCCAGGGCACACCCCTTCTGGGGGTGAGTAGTTGTCTTCTCCAGCTTCAGCCACAAAGGGTAGAACCTGGGGAAGCTCCAGGGAGATACACCTTGTATTTGTAACTCTCTGCAGGGCCCTGGACAATGCCACCCAGATCCTTCTCATTATCCCTACTACCATCTATCTCCCACCATCTTCCCTGGGGCATCTAGAGCATTACCCTGGGGCCCCTGCTTCCTGACTTATTCATCTTTATTACCAATCTAGTTTTTACTGACTTTTTCTGACAGGGATCTGAGGATGATCCCAGGGACAACCACCATGTATTCGATACCTTAGGGTACAGAAAAGATTCCCTGATGCAACTGTAAAAGCTCCAGTCCTTCACTAGGGCTGCCACCTGACTGTCACACCGTTTCAGGTCTTGCTTTGCCACCTGGCCATTTAGCCATGGAGCCAGGACCTCCCCACTCGGAGGGAAGCTGTGGTGGCCCAGCTGCCAGAGCAGTGCAGGAGAGAGCACTCCCTGCCAGATGCACCCCAAGGCTCATGGCAGCTAGTGGAAGGAAAAAAACCTCATATTTTCATAACATAGCCTATCTGCTCTCTAAAATGGCTGGGAAGGCGACTGCAGTGGAGCACACACAAGTCTGCAGCGCGGCACTGGAGAGAACAGTAACCTTTAAATACTCTAAAATCAAATCTTGTTTTACACAAAACCGCTATGGTAAAGTCGATGTGAATGAAGCACCTTTGAGCGAAGGAACAGAGGGAAAGGCAGTGGACAGCTTTAGTGCCTCCTAGCAATTTTTTTTAATAAACTAGAGATGACAGACAGCCTTACCAACACATCTCTCATCTTCAAATAAGACTTTCTTCAGACAGAGCTCAGTGGAACTGAGTCAGCCTTTTTTTGTTGGGCCTAGCTCTTGGCATTTTTCATATTAAAACAAAGTATAATGTGGAAATGATTCTGAACTGTCGTCATCTGACGGGATTTTAGCAACACAGGCCACAGATCTGCCCTGCTACGATTTTAGGCAAACAAAATAAAATGAAAGTATCACACAAAAGAACTGGAGGAGATCTGTTTGGTGGGGTTTTTTTCCACACTGCTTATGCACCAAGGCACCCTTTATAGGGTTATGCCTGGCTGTGGTGGAGAGCGAGCTCTCGCGGAGTCTGCTGTCAGTGGGCAGCAGAGCTTCCCCTGCGCAGCAGGCAGCACTCACTGCTTGGCCTCTGACAGTCCTGTCCTCCAGGAAATGTTCCCTATCCCAGCTGCCCACAGCCCCTGCACCCCATTTTCCCGAGTCAGCCAAGGGCAGGCCAAGAGGAGACGGGGTCACCTCACTGCAACAGCCAACAGTGTCACACAGACAAGGCTCCTGAAGGATCAGCTTCACTTGACCTCTTAACTAGTAGTTCCTGCCAGCCAAAATTGAGTCCTGGAGTTATTTTTAGCCAGAACCCTTCATGAATTGCAGTTAACTTGCAATATGCAAACTAGTGACTAGTGCTACAGGAATCCCTATAGGTTTCATGGTTCCACTCTTTGCTCAAAAGTCCAATTATTCATTTTTCTTGGAGCTGCAACATTAATCTTAAAAAGTTGCACAAATAGCAAGAGATGTCATCCTCCCTCCATCCCAAATTCTGATAACTGAAATAAAGGAAGATAAGCATTTAGCCCAGGGGTTGTTAGCTGTACAAAGTGCAGCTTTAAATCTTTGGAGGCTGACCCTCCTCCAGCGATGCTTTTGAAGACAAATTTGCCAGTACTTCCACCTTTGACTCAGGGCTAAACAAACTACTACAGCAATGGAAATGTAGAACTGCTAGCCATAGAAAGGTTTGGGCTGAGCTACTATTTTATTTTATTTCATTTTATTCTATCCAAATCACTTGCCTGCATGCCTGTATAAAAAAATGCAGTAAAGTAACAGGCGGGGGTGTGTGTGTGTGTTTTAAAGTGTCTGGAAGGCGTAACTGCTCTAAATCCTTTGGAAAGGAACAGGAAGTTTGAAATGGATTTAGGCAGGCTTTGAATAGTCCACTAGCACTCTGAACAAAGCACTAGTAGGTACATTACAGCATCCAAAACACAGCAAGAGTCTGGTTTTCTA
>JANHGB010013007.1:0-46588 GCA_026283785.1 Coracopsis vasa
ACGCCGTCCTGCACGAGCACGTCCCCCTGTGTTTTTGACTTTCAGCCTGCGAGCAGCACTGATAACACCAATTTTTTTAGTTGTTGCTAGGTCATGTTTACTCTGACCAAGGACTTTCTGAGTCTCATGCTTTGCCAGAGAGGAGGGGAAACCGAGAGGAAGCAGAGACAGAGCACTTGACCCAAACTAGTCAAAGAGGTATTCCATACCACAGCATGTCATGCCCAGTATATAAACTGGGGGCAGTTACCCAAAAGGGCTAGCTCACTGCTTGGGTCGGGCTGGGTATTGGTCGGCAGGTGGTGAGCGGCTGTATTCTCTTCCCTTATTATTTCCCTTATCATTATTATTATTATTGGTGGTAGCAGAAGTGGTTTGTGTTATACCTTAGTTACTGGACTGTTCTTATCTCAACCCATGGGAGTTACATTCTTTGGATTCTCCTCCCCATCCCTCCGGGAGCAGGGGGAGGAAGGGGGAAGAGTGAGTGAGTGGCTGCATAGTTCTGGGTTGCCGGCTGGGCTTAAACCATGACATAGGTATTGACAAAACTGTCAAGTATGTGCTTTCCTTAGTGAGCTGCAACAGGCTGTAGATATTTGAAAATAAGACTCTATGAATTATGAGGAATAAACAAATGTAAAAGGATTTCTTCAATAAGCAGAGTTCAGCTGTTCTCATCAGTCTTGAATTATTTATTTTTCCTCTATAAAAAACCAGAATAACTAAAACCTCTCCATAATGTCTGTAAGTGTATTTTGAAAGGCTTTAATACTATGCTGTGTCGTGTACTTAGAAGAACTCTAATTAATATGCTTTATTTTTTCTATTTAGAAAAGGTTGCAATAGCAGACCAAATTAAAATAGAAGTAATTAAAAATTTCTTCCACTCCACCTGTGTTTTTAGAGGATCTTCTGCAACAATAACTAAAATCCCCAAATAAGCACAAAAGTACAGATAAGTACATGATTCTCAACATGCCAGAGTTAAAATGTCAAAATATGGTCCAGTGATTCAGTACAAGAGTTGACTGCAAGCTTGCAAAAAAAGAAGGATGTATACTTTGTAAAGGTGGCAAAAATTCCTTTTATTTCACTGATAAATCTTTGATTTTCCTGTCTGTATCGCAAATAGAATCCTGATAGATGAGCAAAGCCATGTTTACCTTACAAAATCCACTAGCATTTACTTTGAAATGAGTAGGTCTGAAGACTCCTGATGAAACAAGAACTTCTGAATTTAGCTTGCTAATCCAGACTCAGGCTACTGACTGAAAACACTTAATTCTTACTTTTTAAAGTCTTTGACAGACAAATAAGGTTGGCAGAGCAGTCTGTTTATTTAAGGAACAAGAAAACTCACCATTAGGATATAGACCCTAGGTGTGTTAGCAAACACTTTGTTATCAGAGAACCTGACCTCACAAGAACACAATTGGTTATTTTGCAAAGACAGCCTGCAGAGTGTTCAATGTGTAATACCTGCTCTGTTGAAGGGGAATTGCTATTTCACAAGGACAGTGAAACATTTCTAAGTGAACTAAACTGTTCCTTCCATAGAAATAATGGTATTTCCCTAGAGTTATTTATTGTCAGCAAGTGAAACAATTTTAATTTCCCATTTGCAATACACCATTAAAACCAAAACAATAGGAGAGGAAATGCTGAACTTCACTAATGTAGTCACTCACATTTTTAGAAAGAGACTTGCAATTTGCGTTTCTATCCTAAAATGACTATCACTTTTGATAAAGCAGTTATCAAGAACTGTATTTTATGCAAAGTAGTTTCAGGAAGACATATGAAAACTGTCAGCAGAGTGTATGGAGAACTAGATGTGTAAGTGCCATTAACAGCCCTACTGAGATCCATTTTTAAAGATGTTATAGTCATTCAAAACATTACTTACCTTTGTCTTCTCCATTTACTAAGTTAGCCAAAATGTTATGTATTAGTTATATGTTATTATATGTTTTTATTTAGTATAATAAGTGTAAAACTAGACATTCTCTGAGATAAGAAAACTTTACTTTTAAGCCAATTATTAAACTTTATTCATAATGTATTGTTCCAGGGGTAGCTTGCTATAGTAATGCTAATTATATAATGCTAAGAGCAGGAAAGCATTGAAGGCATACAGCTTAGCTTCAAGAGCATATCCTTCTTTTAAGGTCTCGTGTTTACAAGCTGTCACGTTTTTCCAGATTAGAAATAAGTGCTCAGCTGTATGTAATTTTTCTAACTTTCTGTCTCTTTACCATGTCATATTCTGTTTCTCCTTCCATTTTGAAATGACTGTTGCAGACAGTAGTGTCACATAATACATGCAGAGAATTTCTTTTGCGTACAGGATGGGGAATTGCTCTGTCTGAAGGAGGGGGACTTTAAAACTATGATAGAGGATAATACCCAGTAAGGCTACGTAATAAGAGCAACATAATTACAATAATAAGTCTTAGGAGTTTTACTCCTTTGGCTTAGTGAGCCATCTGTTACAACTGATATGGACTCAATCACACTATCACAAAACCTCTAATTCAAATTAATTATTGCACTTCCAGCTGAGTCTGTGCTGTTTGAGATATCGTGACATAAGTGAATCAGCATGTATTTAAAGTGATAACTTCTCCAAAAAGTTACTACTCCTGCCACTGGGTTGATGGTATAGCTGTCAATATGATGAATCAGGAAGATACAATACAATAGATCAATTGCATGTCAAAAGAATCTCTTGACCTGTGGTCACATATAAAACAGAGAAAAACCAGAGATTCATTGCCTCAGTAAATAGACAATGTTGCTACATAAAAAAATATCTGAATTTTCCTTTCAAAAAAGCTTGATATTGTTTCATTATGTTGTGAGAGAAGAACTGATTTAACATGTGTCAATGAGAAGCATTTAATAAATAACTAAGGTGAAAGAATTCTTCAAGGAGTTGATACTCCTGTTTTGCAATCCAAACAGAGGTTTTTTACTCTGTTTTCTTCACCCTTGTAAATTTATTCCTTACTGTTACTGTTGCTGTTGTTTGGACAACCAAGATTCTAACTGAAATAACTCCTAGTAAATATTTTATTGTAGTCTATTTAGTGAGGGGGAGCAACAGAGGGAAAAGACAGAATTTAAAATTCAATGTAGTTTCAATTACCTGTCCTATTTCTCCTGTTTCTTCAGTCCAGTCTATTCAGACAAGTTTTGGACATACCATAGCCCGAGGAAAGCCTTGCAAGAAGGTCTGAGAACTATTAGATTAAGACATTTGAAGAAGCTGTATTCTGAAATTTACCACTATTTAAATTAATATGGTTTTAAAATTATTTTAGTGTATAGCTATAGCACTGAGGTCAGCATTTCATGAGCCTTTATGCAAGAAAACTTCCAATTAAGAAGCTGGATTTGGTGTACAGTACAGCTTGAACTGCCAGCTCATTTTTCAGTATTCAGTACCTAAATTTCAGTGTGTATAATTTAATCTTGAATTAACCTCAGTAGGAAAGAGTAAAGCCTTACCTAGTGACACATTGTTAAATAAAATATTTTAGAATATAATATACTTCTTTGCATGATGCCAGCAAGAGTATGAAAAGTAAACATAATTTAGATAACTTTTCTGTATCACAAAATTTAACGCTTCTATTACTTCATTCATCCTTGACTTTTTCCATTTTCTGCCAGATGGATAAATTAGGCTGTTAAATTACATTGTTTTATAATACCTAATTTTCCATTTTTAAGTTTATTCATCCTGTATTATATATGCAGTTTGACTTCAGGACCTATTTGACAGTGCCATATGAAGTTAGTACTATGATATACACAGTTTTCTGTAGCAATAACAGGCTTCTTTCACTAGAGAAAGAAGAAAAATACTTTCTCTTGCTGTGCTACAACTCCAGAAGGTAGGTGAATATGTGTTTCAATTTCTTGGTGAATATCTCTGTAATAAATTATACAACAGCTTTTCTGCAATACATACAGATGCTTACAAAAAGCCAAAGTGATACTTTGAAAAATAACCTTTTCATTCATTTTATGAATGTGTGTGAGTTTGTGCTTCAACTAGAAAAGAAAATACTAAATATTGAGTAAATGCAGTTAATCTGTTTGGACTAGTATAATTTAAAACCCCAAACATCTATTAAAAAACAAAGTAAAGAGATACTAGGAAGTCTTTGCTAATGCCAGGCTTCAGTGCGCCAATATGCCTTCTGTCTCAAGATACAAAATAGGTAGCTGGGTCATCTCCTAGCACAGATCAACATAACCAAATCTTCAATATGTTCTTTGTCTTTTTTTAGTCCTTTTGAACATTCATCTGTTGTACACAGTTGCATACTCAACGGCACAAGTGCTATATCTCTTCAGTGCAGGCAGTCTGTGGTGACACTGTGATAATTGCCCTGCCTGGACTAACTAGTAGGGACTTGCGTACCTGCACACCTGCTGTTCTAGACCTCTGGTGGTAAGAAGTTATATCCCACTCCATATTGCTAGGAACACATTGCAGATATTCCATAACCATCTGCATTTATGTAACATGTCCCTTTTTAGACTAAATTCTATACCTGACTTATTTGCATCTCCATTTAACATTTATTTTACAGGCATATCAAATTACAGTGCAGTGTTAACCGGATTTAAGCATTGGAGTAGCAACATACCGTCATCTGCATGGTATGTGTGGGAGCAAAGCAATCCACAGTAGGATAACAGTGGCTTGTGTTTGATATGCACTAAATACTAAAATCCATGTTTGTAGCAAAAGCATTGAGGTATTGGTTTCCCCTCCCAGTATCTGTTATACTCAAAATCTTGATACAGGCAAAAGAGAGCCTATGCGAAGCTAAGAAATTTCTGTTATTCCCATTAACATTAATACAAACCTCCCTCATATTTACCTTTCCTTTGGTGCCATGTTTATCCTTTCAATGTGCCCCCAGTTTTGGTCTTCCTTAAAAAAGTAGTTGGGGGGTGTCATTAGGATCTCCTGGCCTTTTGGTAGGAGGGGTCACTCCTAGAACTGAAGCTGGAGCAGGGAAGGCAGCAGTGACTAAGCCCTACTGAAACCCAGATCAGGCCACAGCCAGGGCGTCCTTCTGATAAGGGCAAAAAACAAGTTTTCTGAGCTAGAGATTCACTCACAAATAGAAATTCTGGTATTGTAGATATCTGTATACATTTTTTTTTAATTTATTGTAGAGAAGCAGTTCAGCTTTGCAGCAAATTAAAACTGCAAATTAATCCATGATTCAAAGCTTTTGACATCATGTTCAGTATTTTAGTGCTGCTGAAATATTAGTGGAAGGTCATATTCATTAAAATCTAATGTGGTGATTGTATTTTTCCTGCTACAAGTGTAAAAGACTTAATTACTTTTAGATCATTGGTCTTGATATTATTTCTAAGATAGGCAGGGAAAGATATTTGAAGCTCAGCTGTGTCAGTGTTATGCCAGCAGTGTTTATCAAAACTGTGTTCAAGACCCATTTCATAGATTGACTTAGAGATGAAATGATAGCATTTATTAAACACCTTGTATCATTTAGAATCTTATAAAAATGTTAAAGCTAAAAATAAAAGCAGTCAGATGCTGATATCCAAAACCTACAGAACAGTACTGACACTATTATACAGTAAATTTAAGAAATATGAATAGAGCAATCCATTTTGGCCTTGTACATAGTACTATTGAATATATAATGTAAGTAGTAACTAGTACATGTTAATGCTGTTGCATTAACAAAAAATGCACCAAACTCAAAGACCTGACTAGTTTAGACTTTTACTGCATTACAATGGCAATATTGAAAAATAGACACATTATTTA
Source organism: Coracopsis vasa (assembly GCA_026283785.1). Taxonomy (NCBI): domain Eukaryota; kingdom Metazoa; phylum Chordata; class Aves; order Psittaciformes; family Psittacidae; genus Coracopsis; species Coracopsis vasa. The sequence goes on from JANHGB010013007.1 coordinate 5,831, forward strand.
GTATTTTCTTTTCTAGTTGAAGCACGAACTCACACACATTCATAAAATGAATGAAAAGGTTATTTTTCAAAGTTTCACTTTGGCTTTTTGTAAGCATCTGTGTGTATTGCAGAAAAGCTGTTGTATAATTTATTATTTATTATAGCTAAAATTTGATTATTGAGCAGTTCCATTTAATTATTGCAAGCAGTCTGTGTAAAACAAAGCTATTTAGTGATTAATCAAAGGTAAAGAAAGAAGATTAAAAAATTGCAATTAATTTGTGAGAAATTCAAAGTGAAAATAAAATGTTAACATTAGTCATTAGTGACTCATATATTCAAGATTCTTTTTTTACCCTCCTCTTGTCTCAATAACAGGTGCATATGTCCCCTTGGTTACACTGGCACATTTTGTGAACTTGATGCAAAGAACTGCAATGAAAACCAGTGCTCTGAATATGGTTTCTGCCAGGACCACTTGCATAATTACAGCTGTATCTGTGTGCCTGGATATGAAGGACCCTTCTGTGAAGTTGAAATTAATGAATGCTCAAGTTCACCTTGCAGAAATGGAGCTACCTGCGTGGATTTAATTGACCACTTTTCATGTCAGTGTGCTGCTGGGTTCAAAGGTAAGTTTTCTCTTTTGAAGTGACTTGTGCTATAGATGTGATTGTCCAGTTATGTATAAGGGATGTATATATGATTGCATAATAACAATTTTTTATATATATAAAAATATGTATCTGTTGAAATGAATTAGCATGGAGATACTTAGATTGTGTCTTCTAATTGTTCATCAGGTGACCTTCCCTCCAGTAAATATGTAATTCTGAGTGTAAGATTTGATGCTTTTGTCAAAAATATTGATCAAGTTCCAAACCACAATTTTAATTGTATTTTGATTTTGCTGTTATTCAGCCTGTCCATGTCCGTTTCATGGATTTAGTCAGCACAGGCTCATAAGAACAAATGCTTTGGTATTGAACAGGAAAATCTAAGCATGAGGAGGAATGAGATCAGCAGTATCATGTCTTGTCATGTATGGAATATAAATAGCTATATTTGACTGAGTTGTTCAGACTCCCCTTCTACTCAGCAGAGATAGGGCATCTGCCTATCCTGGACATCTGTTCTAGGATGAGATACACTGTAGATTTCTGCATTGGGTAAATGAATCCCACACAATCTGATAATGTGGTTCCCTTTAGTTCCAGTTTTCTGTTTTGTGTGAATACCCTGATACAAAGACTATGTGTGGGAGGCAGAAAATAATTTTTGTACTCAGCAATACTGAAGTGTTGCATTCCCAGTCTGTAGTCCAAACCATTGAACAAAAGTATTAATGCTCTGAATGCTTCTCTATCTTTATTGACAATCTATGGTACACTACCACTAACAAAGACAAAAATAAATAGTATAGTATGTACAGTGTCATCTGTGCTAACTAATCATTGCTTACAGCTTCTTCTTCAAGCTGCTGAGGGCTTTTGTTCCAATTCAGGGAATATGCATAGTACCAGACTTCTAAGTCCCAGTTAAACCACTGAGATAACACATGTATTTGGATTTTTCTGGGTCACTGCCACGGCACTGAGCTATAAAGTAACTATAACTTCAGTGCAAATTTTCATTATAAATTCTGCCCAGCTACACTTACTTTAAATATTTCAGCATTAACATTTTTAATTTTAAATACATTTATATTCCTTTACATTATACACATTTATGTATGTGAATTACATTTGCAGATTTGTTGTTCTTAATTTGAGTTGAGTATATAATTTCTCGGGCATTTTAAAGCATATTTCATAAAAAATGATGCATCATCTTCATGCTCATTTATTAATAAATGTGTAAAAAAACAGAGGATTTTCCCTGGGGTAGCCTAAATTCTACTGGATAGCACAATTAAATGTCTGACTGCAACCAAAGAGAAAAAACATACTTGGCTCACCTGTACAAAATCTAGCATAATATATTTCCATTTCACTGCTGAAGCTCCAACCTGTATCTTGGACTTTGGACTTCATGGGGAACTTCAGCCATCCCAGTGTCTGCTGTGGTGTGTAAGATCTGCTTGGAAGAATCCCATGGGATAAAGCCCTAGAGGGAAGAGGGGCTGAAGAAAGCCTGTTTCCTCCTCCAAGCTTGAGAACTGTTCATCTCAAAGAGAGGAATTCAGGCAAAAATTCCCGGAGACCTGTATGGATGGTTGAGAAGGTCCTGGACAGACTGAAAGACAAAAGAAAGAAACATGCAGAGGGTTAAAGCAAGGGCAGGTAACCTGGGAGGATTATGCAGAGGCATTATCTGACTGTGCAGTGATAAAGTTAGGGAAGCCAAAGCCCAAATGCAGTTGAATCTGACAAGGGATGTGAAAGATAAGAGAAAGGGCTTCTGCAAGTACATAGGTGACGAAAGGAAGGGAAGGGCCCACTGCTCAGTGAGATGAGACATCTATGACACTGGACATGGAAAAGTTTAAGGTACTGAATGCTGCCTTTACTTGTACTGGTAAGACTGTACTTCAGAAATCCAGCAACCTGGAGACCAGAGGGAAATTCTGACGCAAGAAAGACGTACCCTTGGTGGAAGAGACTCAGGTTTGGAAATACCTAGGGAAACTGGATATACATAAGTCCATAGGTCCTGGCAAGATGCACCCACAAATGCTGGGAGAGCTGGCAGATGTCACTGCAAAGTCACTGTCAATAAACTTTAACTGATCATGGTAATTAGCAGAAGTCCCCAAAGACTGGAAGAAAGTAAATGCCTATCCTGTCTTCAAGAAATGAAAAAACGAAGACATGGGGAACTACAGGCAGGTCAACCTCACCTTGATCCCTATGAAGGTGACGCAGCAGCTAATCCTGGAAACCGTGAATGACAAGAAAATAATCTGGAGTAGTCAGCATGGATTCACCAGTGCTTAGTCATGCTTGACCATATCAATAAACTTTTACAGTTAAAAGATTGGCTTGGTAGATGAGAGGAGTGCAGTGTTGTCTAGTTTGACATTGGCAAGTCTTTTAGAACTGTTTCTGACAATACCCTCATGAAAAAGAACTGAGCATGTATGAGCTGGATGAGCGGACAGTGAGGTGAAACTGAATGAACAAGGTCCAGAGGGTGGTGATCAGTGGCACGAAGGCAAGGAGAAGTGAACCTGGGGGTCCTCGTGGACCATCAGTATGAGCCAGCAATGTGCCTTAACAAAGAAGGCCAATTTCTGGGCTTCATTAGGAGGTGTTTTGCCAGAAGATCAAGGAAAATGATGCTTCACCTCTACTCAATACTAGTATTGAGGCCACACCTGGAGTACTGTGTCCAGTTCTGGGCTCCCTGGTACGAGGGATACATGGAACTACTGGAGAGATTCCAGTGAATGATCACAGAGATGGCTAAGGGAATGGATCATCTCTCCCATGAGGAAAGGCTGAGGCTCCTGAGTCTGTTCAGCCTGGAGAAGAAAAGGCTTTTGGAGAGATCTCATCAATGTGTATAAATACCTGAAGGGAAGAGTGCAAAGATGGAGCTGGGCTCTTTTCAGCAATGAAGACAGGAATAGATGCAGTGTGCAAACTAAAACACAGGAGGTGCTGTCTCAACATAAGGAAAAGCTTTTTTCTGTGAGGGTGACTCAACACTGACGCGGGTTGTCCATGGAGGTTGCAGAGTCTCCATCCATAGAGATATTCTAAAGCTATCTGGACAAGGTCCTTGGAAATTGGCTCTGAGTGTTTCTGCTTGAGTAGGGGGATTGGACAAGATGACCTCCAGAGGTTACTTCCCAACCTCAACCATTCCGTGGCTCTGTGAACATGAGGACTTGCTTACATAAATTATATAATGATATATAACTGAAAAAAATCACCCAATGAGGTATTACATAGTAGCATTCCCATACAAAGAAAAAAGAAATTTTACAATATTACCCATTTAGTATAACTCATTATCACATGTACTGAGTGTATTGAATTCTGATTTTTCAGAGAGTATAAACCACAAACACTTAATAAAAGGCTGTTTAAACTTATAATAATGTTATTGCTACCCTAGCAATTCCATTTTCACATAGTCTCTGGGTTTATGATCCTGGGACATTTTCCAGCATAGAACAGATTTGATGCATGTTGCAAATCAGTGAAGAGCATTTCAGTGTAATACTGACAAACTATATTTATTTTCATCTATTTTGTGTGTGTGTTTTTTTGTGTCCTTTATCTGTAATTCAGTTTTTACATATCCAGATGTAGTACTTTTTTTTTCTTTCATAAATAGTGAATTTACTTTCAGATGAAATATTAAAGGCAATAGTAAATAAATTAAAGAAGTTATTGTTGCCCAGGACTCTGCAAATCTTTGGGGAACTATCATACTTTGTGAACTAGGATTCATAGATTTGCAAATAAGCCATCAAGTTCCCAGTCACCAGCTTGTTTTCTCTCCTGCTAATGAATAAATCCCTGAGTGCTCTTTGATATAACATTAGAATCAGTTTTTATTTCAGAAGCAAAATTTTCATAGAGAACTCATAGCTGTCTTCTCTCTCTAGATGATTGATCTGATGTCTATCAGCATTTCTAAAATGTGTTACATTGTATTAGCTAGGGACCCCTTAGGCACTTTTCATAAAAAATCCAAGGCTTGGTTATTTGCACAGTAAAAACAAATACTTTATAACATCATGTACCACAGTCTTTTCTTTTGAACTATAAACTGTACTTGTGATTGAAACCTTAAAATGGAGATACTTCATAGATGACTGGAGTACTCTCCACTGCCTGGAAGAGAATTTGGCCTATAGCAAACCTGGAAATTTACAGTATGATCTTTAAAAATTGAATCATAGAATCATAGAATAGTTAGGGTTGGAAAGGACCTTAAGATCACTTAGTTACAACTCCCCTGCCATAGGACATCTTCAACTAGACCATGTTGCCCAAGGCCCTGTCCAACCTGGCCTTGAATTACAGGTAAATGAATTCAAATTGAATGAGTGAGCCCAGTGGAGGCAGTGCAGTCACTAAGGAAACTATAACCCTGCAGCATCTAAACAGGTCAGGCAGAGCCAAGGGCTAGTAACAAGGTCCCTCATAAGCCCCAGGCATTGCAAGCAGTGGACAAAGTACAGGGTCATAGAATCATAGAATAGTTAGGGTTGGAAAAGACCTTAAGATCATCAAGTTCCAACCCTTCTGCCATGGCCAGGGAGACCTCCCACTAAACCATGTCACCCAAGGCTCTGTCCAACCTGGCCTTGAACACCGCCAGGGATGGAGCATTCACAACTTCCCTGGGCAACCCATTCCACTGCCTCACCACCCTAACAAGTAAAGAATTTCTTCTTTATATCCAATCTAAATGTCTGCAGATTGTGTTCCAGATGTCTCAAATAAATTGCCCTCAAATAAGGAGCAGGCAATTAGTAGCCATGAGGAGGAATTTGATTTTCCATGTTTTGATTACAGTGTGTAGGTAGGATAGTCTTTGCCAGTTTCAGGCATAAGATCATTTTTCTATGATTATTGCCTCTTTCCTCCACTCTAGAGCTGTGAGGTCCCATATCAGATGTGAGGTGTACCTATCTCAGGTAGCAGTTCTGCTGTAAACGGGTGGGATCCCACAAGGGGGGATGGATGACCTGGGTGAAGGTGTTTGTGTAACACTAGTTTCTTTGGTGTATACTATTATTGATCTGTAATTGGTTTGATATTTATAACATTTTTGGGAACAATAGTAGAAAGAGACGTGTACTTTGACATACATACATATATGGGGAGAGGTATGTAAAGGAAAAGAAAGCTTCAGAGGTGCTAGTAGTGGATTTGGCCTGCAGATTCGCTCATATACCCAGCTGGGCCAAAATCTTAAGTGCTGAGACCTACAGCTCTGTCAAGTACTGCTTGTAAAAGTCTGTAATGATAAAACCCTGGGTTTTTCAGAGGGGTTAATATGTTACAATAAGAAGGAAAAGTGAGAGAATTGGAAATACCCTGGGTGTGTATAACGAGGAAGTAATGGGAAAGACTGAAATGCAGTAGTATTAAACCTTCACTACATAACTCATCCATATTGGACACAGCTGTCGATAAAATATGCCCTTACTCTTGACAAGTAGCTCCTGTGTTTTGCTTATAGATTAGCTTGCAGCCCTGCTCTGTATTCTTTATCTTCATCACTGCACCAGTCCTTTAATTAGGCAGTGAAATCTTCTGCATAGTGATTAGGAAATCACATTTAAGAAGGTGTTACAAAGAGGGCTTTGGAAGATGCTCAAAATAGCTTTCAGCTTTGGAAATTCCTCCATCTACTGTGGGAAGGAAATGTGTGTAGGATTCAGAAGGCCGTGAAAACTAACCTTTGCTTGGTTGATGTAGAAAATTGTTAGCCTTTAGTATAAGAATGCTGTGCTTAACAAAGATCAGTCTGCAAGTGAGTAACTAGCAGTTGGTCCTTCTCATTACCTGGCAAGCAGAAATTATACTGAGATTGCCTAAAGAAATTAAAGACATGTTCAGCAGCTTCATGTTGATGAAGATTTTTTATTTCAAAATAAATTATCTGATATTCAACCCAAATGTATTCAGAACTTCAGCTACTTACACTCAAATAAGATCTAGATTTATTACATGCTTTTTGTAGTGCACTGTATCCCAGTGTTCTTAGTTTGGTTTGGTTTGGTTTTAGCATTTGGAAATGTGTACTTCAGTTCCTGGCAATCGACTAGTATTAACTTCTTAATTTCCCAGCCTCAGTCATTGACTGTTGCATATGGAAGTATACTCATGTACAGAGAAGCAGATTAGAATATAACATTAGTGTCAAAAAGAATTAAATTTTTTTTGGCTTTTCCTTGAGCTTCATGCTCATAATTTTTAGAGAGAAGTTATATTTAGTGGTTGTACTGAAATACTGCTAATTCAATCTGGAAACTGTTCCTGCTGCCTGCAAGAAAGAGGCAAAATCAGGGCTTTTTTTACATTCTACATAATTACATCTGGTACCTATATATACAGACCAAATTATAAACAGAGAGAACAAGGAGGTGTGGGGTTAGAGAAACTGGTTCAGGATAGCCAAGTGGGCAAGAAAGGACTCAGTAGCTTCATCCTTTCTACTGGCTGGAATGTGCTTGGCAGCCACCTGGGAAGGCAAGGCTCCCTAATCTTACTGTGTGGTGGCAGAAAATGATGGAGATCATCTGCTGAGGGGGAGATTGATGTTCTTGCTATAAGTATAAAGGAGAAAAGGAGGAAGCCACTGTTTCGCGAAGCATCTCCTATCTTGTTTTGCTTCATGTTTGTATATCTATGTTTTCCTTGGGCTTATTGTCAGAAGTGTCTGCTTTTCAGAGCGAGATGGTTTTTGTTTTTATTCTTGTTTTAATGAAAAAGAAACCCAACCTACAAAACATAATCTTGAAGTAAAATTTTGAGTTGAACATGTAAATGTAACAAAATATACTGAACAAAAAGAGTCCCATGTGCCTCTATGTCTTTTGTGTCAGTAACATTTATCCTTCATAATTCTAGCATACTTTTTTTCTCTAATGAATAAAATGTCCAGAATCACTTCATAGAACCATAGAATACTAGAATGGTTTGTGTTGGAAAAGACCTTAGGCTCATCCAGTTCCAACCCCCTGCCATGGGCATGAGCGCCTTCCACTAGAGCAGGTAGCTCCAAGCCCCATCCAACCAGGCCTTGAACACTGGCAGGGATGGGGCAGCCACAGCTTCCATGGGCAACCTGCTCTAGTGCCTCACCACGTTCATAGTAAAGAACTTCTCCCTTGTATCTTGGGCCAAACTTTTTTCCTCTTCATAAGCATCTATAAGAATTTTTAGAAACTGTGAAGATCTAACTGCAGGTTTATTTCAGTGAATCTGAGGGGTGTGCCAGAGAATCTTTATTCACAGCATATATGGTATCAGTGCTCATTATTAGAGATTGTCTTCTTCTGTCAATATGAAAAATCGTAGTCTTTTAGAAATAGTTTTCCTTTTTATGTAGCCACAGACCTCACTTTTTACTTTACTATGTCTGCTGCACAATGCATTCTTCCATGAGACTGTGAATAAAGTACAAGGGAAATCACTGGAATGGGTGGTGAGAAGGGTCTCAGACTTGCATGAGATTATTTTGAACATTGGTCTCTCCTTTCTACTTACATTTTGCATTGCTGTATCTTAATCAGAAAATGGCAGGCTTCAAGGCCAAAGTGTGTATCTAGAATTAGAGAATTCTGGGATCAAATGTATTTGTACTTTGCAATGTAAGGATGTTCTACTTTTCCTACATACTAAACAGGAAGCTGGACATGCTGACCAGTAAAATACACCTCAGAGTCAGTGAACAACACTGAATTTTCTCTCTATTGAAAAGAAATATATGAGAAAGAAGTGAGGGGAGTAAGAAAAAAGGGTAATGAAGAAAGTCCAGAAGCATTTCTTTTTTCCTGGTATAAGTGTCAACTTGAAGACATCTTGCCGTTCTTTGTCAAAAGATGCTGTTTAGCTCAGGTATCTTGGTAAAGCACTCAAGCAGAAGGAGCTGACTTTTCTTACGTCAGGAGAAGTGTTAGTAACCCTTTCTGAGTGGGGTTAGGGCACGGTTTAACTTGTCTGGGGGCATCCATACATTGCTCCCAGACTCAGGTGTTACAGTATGGCTTGCTTGGGTTTCACACCATTGCTGCTGAAGTTAGCCCTTGGGCAGTCAATGATACAAGCCCAGGATGGGAATAACAATGCAGAGGGTAAGATGGAGCTGCCCGGAGGTGGAGGGTACAGGGAGATGAAAGAGGATAATAAGTCACATTGAGGTGCTGCTAGAAAATGACTGGTATTTTCCTATGTGTACTGCTCAATAGCAGGCTGCAGTTCCTTTTCCACTCATCCTCCTTGCTTTCAAATCCTGCCTCTAACTTCAGAGGATGATAGGACATTTTTTCATTAAGTTTTTCATGAATGAGTATTTGTGAGCAGGGTGTCATTCTAATGAGTAGTGTAACCTCAGTCTGCAGGGTAGGTAGCTAAGTGAGGCTGGGATTGGGCTTGTCTACTCTTTGATGCCGAACCCAGAGCAGTTTGCAGCAAGTTTTGTAGGGTGAAGGGGAGAATGCAGAGCATTTCTTTTTCTGACCTGCTATGAATTAGGCTCCTTTGGGAGTGACAATGATCCTGATTCCCAGTCCTGCTTCAGTGGCTGTTTGTTTACTTTACATGGAGGTGGTTTTGAGTAACAGCATTGACAAGCAGAATCCTGGCCATAGGACCCTTTTCCCTTCTCACTGAGCAACAGAGGCGTGTATCTACATAAGAAGTAGCTTTTTTGGTGTAACTTGCAAGTCCTTAAGTTCTAGATAAAATGAAAAATGGGATCACTTATAATAACCCTTTATAGGCTCTGCCATAGAGCGATCTTGAATTTCACTTGGTCATCAGTGTGTTATTGCCATTTTAAAGTTTTCTCCTTTCCCCATTCTCGTTTCCCCTTCCCATCCGTGCCCTTCCTTTCCCATCCTTCCAATCCTCCCATTTTATTTTCATTTTCCTAGATATGTGTGACTGCCAGTGGAGGAAATTGAGAAGGTTCCCATTCTTTTATTTCTTCTCTGGTTTATATAATTTGGATTATTCATTCCCTGCATTATTAGAGTTACAATAGGTAAGTTGTGTTTCATAGCAAGTACTCATTACTATCATTTTCCAGAGAACATGTTATTTTTTTTTCTTGAGAAATACCAATTGGAAGATATCTAACAGCACACAGATCCCAAGAGCTATGAACTAAACATTTATGTTTAGAATGCTGAATAATAGTGATTGTAAGGTAACAAGCTGCATCTTCCGGAAAGTGTTGATTTCTGGTATTAACAGAACTTGCTTACAGTGTGCGTGTTGCAAAACTTCAAAAACTCCTAACAAAAGAGTGTTCAGGCCAGTGTTCATAGCAGTTCCTTTGACTTTTTCTCTGAAGTTAATAACTTTTGAGAAGTCTACCTTTCATTTGTTTTTAACCTCTTCACCAGTGATGTTAAACACCTGAAAAATCTGAGTATGTGCATAGGGCCATGAATAATGTTCTATCCATGTTTTTATAACTTAAAACTATAACATGTTTAAATGTAATGGCTTGGCCAAGAACTGTTTCCTAATGCTTCCATTTTGAGATGGTAGTTTCTTGAAAAGAAGCACCTTATTTGTTTTCCTTGAAAAGAAGACAGTCAGTGCCATACTTTCTCAAAACTTGATTGCATGTATGTAATCTGCTGCGGGCAGTTTTAGGAAAATAGGGCAGGCTAATTCTGGATACAGTTTATGACAATGCTCAGGAGTATTTCCATTGGAATTATGCATTGCTTGGACAACCTGGGAGTATCTTTTTCTGTGCCTGCTTTACTTTAGAGGAACATTAGAAAACAAATGAGGGAATAATTCATGTAATTGCCTGTTTCTTTGTTGCATTAATTTCACTTTGTGTCCTAGATTGAAAAGGATAGTGCTAGTGTACCCTTGTACCAGTTAGTATACATACTAACATAAAGGAAACTCTGAAAAGTTCAGTATTCCTGAAAAATCTTCCCTTACTGTCAGTCACTGAATTAATGTGCGAGCAGATTTTCTTAGACACGACATTCACCCTCACATAATCACAAGAATGTTCTAGGGCTGGGTTTTTAGCACGTTTTCCCTTCAGCATTGTTCCATTTGAAGCATCTCCCACATGCCATTTGCTTTAGTGTGTACATGTGGTGCGGGTGAGGCTGGAAGAGCCTGAACTTCTCATGTTCCTTTTAAGGCACACACTACACCTCAGTGACACTAGTCCAAAATTGATCATAGTTCTAAGCCAGCTTAAAACCATTTTTTGTGACTCATTCAACTTGTTAAAATTCAGTCCTTCATATGTAATGCAATCACACTGTGTGCAATAAATCTTTCATGCAAAAGATCCAGCTAAGTTGCTGTTCTCATCTGCAGCAGTATTCTGTTTTAAAAATTAAGCATCCTTTTGAACATGCTATATGAAACTCTCAAATAATTAATGTCTCTTAAATAATTAGGCTTTGGCAGAGTTGAAATTCTCCCAATGACAGAAAAATAACTTCATTTACACAATTAAAATGTATTTAATTACAGCAGTCAGCTGCACTGCCAAGTTAGAAAAAGGTGTGTGAAAATGCCCTTTTGGCTGTGTGGCCTATAGCATGTAACACTGGAAAATGGATTTGTACGTCAATGAATTAGGACTTCTTGCCTAAAGACACAACTACTGGGCATGCATTTTGCATGCCTCTCAGGGAGCGTACACCATACCTGTCACTTTATCCTCTTCTCCTTTCTTTACTAATGGCTGCAGTACATAGCTTTGAGTTTGCTTTTTTGAGTTTTGTTTCCAGTAGTTGGTAATTGTGCAGCTTTTTTACTTGTTTTTAATCTCGTGGCTATTTAAGTAGTACTATTGTAAGTCTTTCATCCCTACATATCCTGACAGAATCCACCCATCAGAAAAACTGACATTTTTCTTCAGAAAAAAAAAAAAAAGCTAACTGTATTTTTTATTTAAAAAAATGTGATGTGCCACTCACTGCTGTTGTTTTGTAGCTGTACAGCTCTTCTAGATAAAAGGTCCACATGGAGTAGTCACTCATTGGGCCACAGTATGTCAAGTTTGTAACACTGCAAGATGCATTGAATGGCTAAACAGCTTCTGAAGAACGCTTAGAGACACTTTCAATAGTGCCATTAAAGGAGTTTTATGTTTAAAGCAAATTACACTCCACACTTAATTTTTTAACTCTGAGTTATTCCTGCATTTTGAATGTAAGTGTATTTTGAAAGCCTGAAGTTGGACAGCAGGGATTTTCCCGGATCAAGTAAAAAGCATTGGTGAGAAAGCTAAGTGGTTGTAGAGAGATTATTTTCAATAGGGCATGAGAAAACTGTGAAAATAGGTAGAAAGAAAGGGTGGGGACAGAGAATGGGTGATGCCACAACTGTGCTTAGCCCTAGTTCCTACAGGATGGTAAAATAAACTGGTAGAACAAGTCACTGAAAGAGCTTCCTTGTGGATTTCCTTCACCTAAATCTGGAGGTGAAGATGTTACAGAAATGAAGAGAATAGATAATGTATTTGCATATTCTTTGCAAAGTGGTTTTGGCAATTAAGACTGGAACTAAGTACATCCAAAATTAAATATTCATGTACATTTAATGGCTTGGTCATTATTGTTATAGAAGTGATTTAACTCTTGAGACTTAAGGCAGCTCTGACATTTCCATTCCCAGCAAACAGCGGAACAGTTGACTTACACAACAAAATATTTGTGTGCGAGAGATGGGATTTATTTGGTGCACACCTGGTATGTGACTTACTGGGCTTTTTAGGTAGATGCAAACTTCTCTGTCCACTGAGATATAAAAATACAAGCCTAAATTCTTTCACTTCTCCACACACCCCTGCCACAAGTACTGTTTTCCCATTAAGTGCTGCATAATAATTTAGGATGTTTTTCTATAAACTACAATGAGCAGTTAAACTACAGAAAAAACTACCAAGCAGTGTTTGGCACTGAAAAAGGCACAGCTCCAGTGGTCAAAGTGGCATATCATTCTCATGAACTATATGAAAAGCCTGTCTTTTTACTCTGGGAGTGGTTAATGTGACCATAGGTTTCCAAGTCACAGGCGGCTTAGAAGTAGATTATCTTGGAAGCTTATTAGGGAAAGTTTCATGTGGTGTACTTGTTAGTTTCTACTGCAGGCTACTAATTCACACCAGAGAGCATTTCTGGTTGGTTGGAGAAAATAACACTGAGGTATTAGGAAGTAGTTCTATGGGATGCTGGAAGTTTTGTGCTGCCAGTTATTATCTGAAACCTGGCAACTCCTGTTACAGTCTCAGCTATTGCCTCCACCAGCATTTTCCCATTGATGTGAGGGCTAGAATGGAGAGATAAACAGGAACTGAAACAAATGTTTGCTCCCAATAGCCACCATATTTGTTATCAGTTTTGCTCTACAAGCACATAAATCCAAATCAAAGTACTTAGTTGTGCAGATGTACTTATGAAAGTGGTATTTAAATAAACTATCATGTGTCTTGAGAAGAACAAATTTTTAATACTAGAGAGAGGTGAACAGAGAAGAATAAATGCACTGTGCAGTTCCTGTGTCCCAGAAATAATTATACTTCTTTAAAGGACTCCTATGGTATGCCATGGTGACATTACTTGTAAATCCAAAGGGGTGGAGATGCAGTCTTTAAACAGAAAATAAATAGCTATAACTTTCAACTATAAACTCCACATTCGGTGTTCACAAAGATGCAACTCCACAATCTGGAGGAGCAAAAGGGGGGCAGAGAGACATTTTTAAAAGTGTGGGCCAGTGAAAATGACAAATCAGTTCTAAACCAAAAAGAAAAAGGAAGTTGCTTGTAATGGTTATATATCCAAAACTAAGAATGGTAGAAAATTGATAGGGGAAAAGAGAATACAATATTTAACCAGCAGCCAGCAGGGACAGTTCAGAAGAAGTTTAAATTAGGAGCAAAAAGAATCCTAATGATTTTTATTATAAATAGTAATCTGTTAAGGTTGTGGAAAAGATAGAAGGACTAGATAATGTATTTGTATTTGGGGGACAAAGAAAGACAACTAATGCAGTCGCATTATGTAATGCTGAAATATTTTGCGTTCCAAAAAGAAAGGGATGCTAATGACACTGCAAGTAAAACTGTACTGGGTTGTTTACTTAAAACTGTCAACACGAGGTTAAGATTGGTCATGCAGTTGTGGAGGCAGTGTTTCTCTCACCTTGGTTATTGTGCCAGCAGTGCTTCACTATGAATTAATTCTAGGATCTTTTGGTCTCTGTCTGGAGACAGACAGAAATCTCACTGTCTGTTTTCTCCACACTTGCTTCATCCACCTCCATGTGGGTTCATCCAGCTTCTTGACGCACAGCCTGTATCTGAAAGAACTCCCTCTAATTGGCGATTAGCTTGCATCTATCAATCTTATTGCTAGGAGAATTGACAGTTGAGACAGATGTCCGAGTTTATTCAATTAAAGCTCCAGTTGCATCCATTGCCAACCTCATGTCAGGTCAGTCCCTTCAAATACAATTTGCAAAGCTTCAAGCAGGACCTCTTTCCATACATTTTCAAACCCATTTTCTAGAAATATTTTCTAGAATTTTCTGGGTTTTGTTTCTGAGTGTGGTTGGAATCTAATTTTAACTTTGTCTTCATTTTGTTATGTGCTAGTTTAGAGCACAGACTCATTATATTTTTATATCATGAGCTCTTTTAATTGTGCCAGACTAATGCTTCATGATTCAGTAGTCAGTATCCATAGATGGCATTTCCAGAGGTATTATTAGCTATGTGCAGGTAAACAATTCCTTTTATTTATTTTTAAAATCAAATCCTTTATGTGAATCCCACAAAAGAGATTAGTTTTTCATTCAAATAAATGAATCTCTAGCCAGATAAAATCTACTTGCAGTGTGACTATTAAGGTGGTGAATAAAGGCCTTTTGTACATCAGAAGGATTTCATTAACAAGTCAGAAAGGGCATTTGACTTGTTTCCAGCTTGGTACAAGCCTTTTTCATTCTCACTGATCAACACAAAGGCAAGCAAGAGATTTTGCTTTATAATGTTTCAGAAAGCCACAACAAAAAGGTGTGGATGTGTGTATTTTTTTCTCGGTTGCTTTGAGGGAGAAGGGATGAAGCCAGCTTGGTTTTGTCTCCTTCAAAATAGAGAATTATTTCAAAACCAGTGGAATTCTTGTCAAAAGATTTTATTACAAGTGCCCTCATGAGCAATCAGTTGATGTCATTAGCTGCCTTTGTGAGCTGGAAGCAAGTTGTACCTCGAAAGAGGCTGGAAAGGATTAAAAATGCAAAAAAAAAATAGAGATTAGAACATCAATGCTTCTTCTGTCTTTGTAGAATGTTGGAGTGCTATCACTGGCGAAAGTAAAAGATGCAGCATACCATTTCATAACTGAGGGAAGTGATCTAACTAGTAACTGAACTGAGAACAGCTACTTGGGCAAAAATCAGTCTGAATAGTCTTGGATCACCGTTTTTATGTTTGTTTCTTGTTGTCACTGTAGCCCCATCACGGTGTTATATTTTCAGAAACAACAAAACCATATTTGGATTCAGTCTTGTTGCCCGTCTTTTTACTGCCCCTTTTTCATTCAAAGGAGTTGTATATAGGTGGAGAGTCTGTGTAGGTAAATTACTTGAACGGTTTCAGTCCATAAAGGGAGGAGGGGGTGGGGAGAATTGACAGATTTAATTTCGTTTTATACTGGTACTAGATAGTTCAGTTGTATTTTGTGCAGTGTATCATTTGTAAACTAGTTATCGGCTGTCCTTTGTTGGATAATTGAAATGCTCAGTGTAAAATCCTCTGCATGGTATGTTTGCAGGTATTTCATTTGGCTTCCTTGAAAATCCAGTTTCATTTTTGTGTTGATGTTCTAGTTTGGGTTTATGGGTAAGCCTACTTTTTCTTTTATGTGATACAAGCACGCTATATATAGATGCTCATTTTTCCTCAGACTGAACTGCTGCTCTAATTGGTTCCATAGCTCATATCTAGCAACATCTTTCAAAACTGCAAGTGAAGTTATGGCTATATCCCAAACTATGGCTCACTGGACTTTAATCAAACTGAATTTTAAACATATTTAAAAATAAGGTACGTATAATGCTTTAGCCTATTAAAATTTTTAAGTTGTATGGGCAATAATGTCTGGAGGAGTTCCAAAAGGAAGAATTTCTTCCTTGTTGCTACACAGGAGTTTTTTCTCATGAGAAGCACTCCTTTTGTTCTTTGCTTTCCAAATAACCTTGAAAATTTATAGGCTGAACAAGCAGGGCATACTTACTGAGAGTGTTCAGGGTCAGAAATTGAAAACTTGCTTTTTTTATAGTATCCCAAGAGTTTATGTAGAAGTTTTATGCCTTCCTTTATTCCAAGGCACACAAAGCCTTCTGTGTTTCTTTTAACAGAATAACACTACCAGATTTTTGTCATTTTTATTTGTGTGCATAACCAGAGCCTCAAAACCAAAAGCGATTTTTTGCATTACTTTTATGAAACACCATGACATTGTTTACCTTGCTGTTTCATATGTGCATACATGTGTGTTGCTTCTTACTTGATCTCCAAGGGTTAACCTTTTACTAATGGTATTCTCCATTTCCATGGGCATTGTTTATGATAGGCAATAACTGGTTAGGGCCAGGGAAAAGATTAAAAAAGCTCATTGGCATTTGAATAGGTCCACTTGGGCAGTATAGTGGATATACTAAAGCAGCTGGCCAACCAAGACAACAGCTTTGCCAAGTGTTTGTGACCAGCTGAAAGATTGTCTAGCATTTTGACAAAAGGCATTTTGACAAAACTGATTGCCAGGTTATTTGGCTGGACACTGACAGTTTGGGAGGGCAGAATGCTGGATGCAGGTACAAGTGATAAGAGCCTCCTGTCTCAGAAGAGAAGCTGGGAACTGTACAAAGAGGAGGAGAGGGAACATGTTTAGCATTTTTGACCATATTTTGCACTGCAATCAAGAGTGGTGAGCGACACCAAGGAAGCGCATACAGATGTGATATGATTTGACCACATCTGCATATTAGGGCTACGTTAAGTACAACTGAGATAAGAAATTGTGAAAATGACTCTCTTGTTTCAGCCGAGTCTTAGAAAAGGTAAACTACAAACCAGGAGCTCTGATTTATGGTGCTCAGGTAGCTGGGGTTTGTAAGTAAATATGGAGAGTCTAGAAAAGCTATTGGTTTGTGATTTTTTCCTTCTGTACAGTGAGAATCATGGAATGCTAGAATGGTTTGGGTTGGAAAGGACCTTAGGATCATCGAGTTCGAAACTGCCTGCCATGGGCAGGCACCTCACATCAGACCATACAGCCCAAGGCTCTGTCCAACCTGACCTTGAACACTGCCAGGGATTTACCATTTACCACTTCTCTGGACAACCTGTTCCAGTGCCTCAGCACTCTCACAGTAAAGAACTTCTTCCTTACATCTAACCTGAACTTCCCCCCTTTAAGTCTGAACTCATCACCCCTTGTCCTGTTACACCTCTCCTTATCGGCTTCTGTATTTCTTGCACGAGGAAGTTGTCTTCCCCGCAATTGAGGTATCTCCTGGATTGCTTGTGCCAGGCTGTACTGTCTCTCCAAACAGATACTGGGGTGGTTGAAGTCCTCCATGAGGGCAAGGGCCTGTGAGTGTGAGGCTGCTCCTATTTGTCTGTAAAGGGCTTCATCCACAGAGTTCTCCTGATCGGGTGGTCTGTAGCAGATCCCACAGTAATATCCCCCATCGCTGTTCTCCCTCTGAACATAGAAACTAAATCTTTGTGGAATCCTTTTCCAAGAGAATTCCTTCCTACAAGATTTTCTAGAAAACCTGAAGTCAGAGACTGCAGCTGATCACTTTTCATGGTGGAGCTTAGCAATAAATGGATCGTGTCTGGGATAGAGGCGTATCACCACAACCAGATTTGATCACAGAAAAGCTTTAGTAGAAGTAATGTAAGACAGAAGCAGAATTAAGCTGCTTGTTTCAGCTCTGGAACAGAGTGTTCAGAAATGCAAGATTTAAGGCTTGTCAATTCCCAGCCCAAGCTGAGTCACTTATTATCCAGTCACACTCAGGGCAGTCTAGCCTCAAAAGGTTTATTGGCATAGCACAGCAGCATGTTAATGCGGCTAGACCGCTTCCAGAACAGGACGAATAATTTCCCGCAGCACAGTATAGACTTGCTATTCTGGGACCTCTCTCTTGATCTTCCTTCCGTGCTCTAATTACATAGCCTCTAATTCTTCTACATCCTTCATTCTAAGGAGGACTATGTCATGCTACTAGTTTAATAATGCATACTGCGTCTTTATAATGCTAAAAGTGCTTTGGTCAGCACTTGAAAATGTAAGTAGCTGAAGTTAGTCACTATAACTAGAGACCTGGTAATTTTAAATGGTTTGAGGTCTGTTTGGGTTGGGACTGGGGAGGAGAATATGAGGCACCAATCAGGTTGTGTTTTAACAAGCTAGAACTGCAGGTAGTCAATCTGTTATAGGCAGTTGACAACATGAAGATTTAGGATTTCAGCTTTAGGCTCTGTGTTTTGTATTTCTGTACCTCACTTTTTTGACAATCATAAATGTGAACACGATGACGTAATTCACTGGAGTAATTCACTGGAGTAAATGCAATGCTTTTCAGTGACAGTGACAAGCAGCAAGGACAGTGAAGTGTCTAAATATATATATATACATCTTTTGAGCACTATCTGCTGTTGCAGAACAAGAGGGCACTTTCATTATGTGAACTTGTGTTACAGTTGACAATATGCACAGCTAAAGTTCAAAAGGGTTCTGGTCACTGTTGACTGAGTAGTTAATGGCCACATGATAAAAACAATACTCATTTCTCTTAAAGAAGTCGTCAGCTTAGACCTCAAGTATATTTTTAGTTCAAGTGAAGAGAATAAATATATATTAGCCAAGGCCTAATTTGTTCTGTAAGCAAACTGAGGCTTTCTCCCTTTTTCTTAAGGCTGCTTGATAGTGCTTATAATATGGTTACCACCAATGAAATCTTAAATTGAAAAAACACATGAACAGAAGAGTAGAATTCTAAATGATGGTGCCATTGTTATGTTGTCTCCTATTATTGATAGGGTTTGTGCACTGCACATGGGATATTGTTCACAACTAAAAAGTGAAGCAAGAGGAAAGAACATACTTCATCTGTAGTGAAAATCTGCTAAGCTTGGGTTGTAAGCTTCTGAGTTTCTGTGACTTAGCTGGCAAGAGATGAAGAAAGAGTTTGTTTGCATATGTTTTTCCTATTGTTCATAATGCCAGCTTCAAATGTCATATGAGTAGAACTGTGTAAATGGTAAAAAGTTAATGGTAGGGTGGTAAAACAGGCTTGTGTATCTGAAAATTGCTCACACCTTTTATAGTAGAGATTGCCTGATTTACAAGATCACACAAGTTTGAACCAAAGATTTATGGCTTCAATATATTTAAAAGGTCAGCATTTTAAGGGGGAAGTGCAATTTTCCCTACTAAACCTGGTACCTCTTCCTGCATGGAATTTCTCATTTACTTCTGGGCTATGAATTACAGTCAGGTGTAGAACAAAAAAAATGCAGATCTTCTTCCAGAGTTGACTGTAAATAGGTCCTTGAACCAAAACCAGGAAAAGGAATCTCATTGTGGTAATCTTCTACTTAATAGGCAATTTTTAGCAAGCTTGTGTTGTGAATAGTATTGAGTAGAGATGGTGGTCATTTAATCTCTGTGGTCATTTATGTTTCAATCTTGAAGAAGTACAGTCTATGCTAGCTTTATTGGATAGCAGAAGAGGCTTGACTTCTTCAGATTTTTCTGGCTCTTCTTTAAGTCTTTGCACACCTACTTGTTCCTTATATGCATGCCTCATGGAAAGTGATTGGTGCCTTATGCACCTATACTGTTGCATAATAACTTGCCTTGAGTTACAGTATTTACATGGCAAGGTTGTGAGCTGAATGCAAATATTACTTTTCAGCTGAATTAGTTCCCTGGTATTCAGTGTGCAGCCACACAAGTGCTTGTACTGGTACAAAGTTAAGTGGCATTATGGGGACAAGAAGAAGTAAAAGCAGCAACTCCTTTTGGAGAGTTGATTGGGAAAACATTACTCCAGTATTTCAGTAATCACACTAAAAATAGCTGTTGTTATAGTAATTAGTCTATTCTTAGCATTTCATTTTTTCTTCTCCTAAAAGGGCTCTGAAAATGTTCTTATCATGAGGTCTGGTAATCTGCTACTGATGGTTATCCATGAGCCCTTATTGTCTGCTGTCCAAACCAGCTCCAGATCTTTCTAAGGTGTCTGGCTACTGCCTAATTACTCAGTACCTGTAGTTATCCTTTCTCAGTGCCTCCATAAAACCAAGTTCTTACTGTACGCTCCTGGTTTACCTCAGTATGTCCAGACCCTCTAAAAACCACAAATTATATTTGCTTCTATTCCTCTTTCTCATCAGCTTCCTGAATCTCTCAGCCTTCCCTGAAACCAAGCTCCTCATTAGGCAAGCTTGCAGTGTTCATTGCCTCAGCCTCTTACCTCAGCTAACAAGCTGGCATCCATATACTCCTTAGACACCTTCAGCTTCCACTTGCCACATATCCAGCACAGCTTGAAGCAGTTTGTTGTGCTATAAATTGAAGTTTATGGTAACATACAATGTATTTGGAAATGTCACAATATTTAAATAACAAACTTCCATACCCATAAATAACAAAAGAGCCCATAAGCAGTGGTAACAAGATGACTCTTTCTGCAATCTTAATGACTTATGTAGGTCCTTGTCTGTAACTGAAGTCTCTTTAGAAAATCAGAAACCTCTGTAACTTCAGTGGGTCTTAGATAAAGCCATATGTTTTCAGACAGGCTGCCAGACCACCCACCATCATCCATCTTCATCTTCTATTTATTTTTATTTTAACAACTTTAAATTACATTTTTCCTATTTTATTGTCAGAACTTTTTTGCTTTTACAACAATCTCTTCAGATAAAGTATTTGCAAAGAAACAGATGGCGATCTTGTTTTCTATGCTGTGAAAGGACACCGCTTCTCAGTTTAGTAAGCAAAGTGAGACCCTTGTGGTATTCAGTGCATTTAGAAGGATAAATCATGTGTCAGAACACACAGTTCCTTTTCCATTTATCAGTACAGCGGCAGCTACATATTATTTCTAAAAAATGGCTGAATTACGTCTTTACACTCGATTCATAGGAAAAGTCAGCAATGACACACCTTTTCCCACTGACCACTAATCCATTTTCAATAAAGCTAAGTCTTTAATGAGAATATTTGTTTCCAAAACCCACTATTACTCTCGCATTTATTACTCTTCCATTTTCTGTGTTGGAAGTACAGATCATAAAATAGCTTCTTTACCCATGAATAAAACAACTTCTGAAGTACAGTATCTTTACAGATGAGGGATAATTTCTGGTAATTTCTTTATCTCAGATTACAATTAGGAGAAATAAAGATCCTTCTGAACTTGAAATGTAGTTCAATCAAAATGCTACTTATGAAAATTTCTTCTATAAGAAGAAAGTCTAGAGAATGGAGATACTCGATCTTTTTTTCTAATTGAAACACTTAATATGTTCATTTGTACCAAATAAGCTGTGTTGCAGGCTTTCTTTCTGTTCTTGTAAAACTACCATTACACATCTTTAAGTGATCTACTTTGTAATAATTAGGGTATGCTCTTCTTTTTATTCTTCCTTGCTTCTGAAGATTTCACCTTTTAATGGTAACTGTCAAAATGGAAAGACCTAGTGCTCTTCTTGCCTTCATACATATATTCTGATATATGAAAGCTTAAGATGTCTATTTAATTTCTTTTATTTTTTGGATTATATGTTTTAGAAGTCACATCAAGGGCAGCTTAACAAGTAAAATAGAGTTCTCAAGTGACTGAAACTTTCAAAAAGGGAACATTAAGGGAAGGGCTTTTTTTTTAAGGAAGTATTTAAAGCCAGTTTAAAATTAAGCATTAGCTTCTGTGGTGGTGGTGAATATTAAGCTCAATAACTGTAGATGATAAAAATACTAATTGTTTTGCACGTGTATGTGTGATGAGACAAATTGTAATAAATAGTCCATGCCACCAACAGCTTTTATTCAACAACAGTAATACTTGTTGGTCTTGAAATAGCTGCTCCTGCTTCCTTCAAAGTGAAAAGTTCAGAGCTGTGTAAATCTGAAGTTAGTGCAACAAAGAATAAAATCTGCAGCGCGATGTCCTCAGCGCAACTCTCTCGGGCCTGGCACTGGCAGTGGGGCACTACTCCTCCTCTTGTGGGTTCATGCAGGAGAAGCTGAAAGTCTTGCACAGAGACTTCAGTGCCCTCCTGAAGTGGGATGATCATCGCTTTTGGAGCACTCCTGTGTCTGGGTGGGTGGCAGTGCCTGCGGGGGTAGGAGAGCTGTAGACACGGAGCTGGGTGGGCACTGGGCAAGCTCCTAGTGCCCAGTGAGTACGTTTGCTTACTTTATACTACTTCGCATATATAGATGGATGGCTATAGCCACAGCATTGCTCATTAAATGCATTATGTGTAGAAATAGGGATAAAAGAGATTATTTTAATGTATCTGTGTTTTTTATGAAATGTATTGATATGTTATTATTTCATAAAACAATACTTCTCAGAGGAAACGTATTTAAAATAATTTTTGCAGTCTTCTACCTCTACCCACTGAGTTATAGTTTTGTATCTAGTAATAAATTACCTTGTACTTATTTTGCTGAATATGGAAATATAATTTATAATCTTCTGCCATTTAGGTTTTCTCCTTAGTAGTATTTCTGAAGCATTCACTGCTGTTGTAAAATTCTATTAAGATAAGAAAATACAGTCTGTTAGACTTTGTTTCATTTTTCTTAAGGCTATCACACAGTGTTTCTCCCAGTAAGATGGGAAGAGAGAGAATGTAATTTGTACTTTCCAAAGCTTTTGATTTTAACTGATTGGTGTATTCTTTCCAAAAAGCTGAGTAAGTTTTATTATGGTACAAACATGACCTTCAAGAAAAGGTTAAAGATAGCTCTTAACAAACTACTTTCCCAACCACTCAAAAACAAACAGGAAATGATTGGGCTCAGTTCCTCAGGTAAGTTACCCTCATTAACTGTCTGTTACTGACATACTCATTGTTATCAGACAATTGACAATTGCTGATATTAAATCTGGAACAAGCATACGCAATCAACTGATGGAGTTGAAATACCAGAATTAAGATGCTGCTAGTTGACATTCATAGCTAAAAAGAAGATTTCTGTGGACACTGGTAGTTGCAAGTGGTTTTATGGGATCATTTATGGGGTTTAAAGTTTGTAAGATCATGTGGTTTAATTATTTCTGTCATCTTAATATGATCTTCATTCTTTTCACCTTTCACATGAGGAGACTCATTACTATCCTCCAAGGATCCAGCATGATAGACAAACTGTCAGAAATAATTAAAACTAATGTTGGTCACACAGAGAGAAATGTTGAGTAGGAATTCAGTCTATCTGGTGTCAAGAATTCCCTCAGGAAATCTGAAATGAAATGCTTCCCAGTTGTATTGGAGTCCCTTTCATCAGCCTCATAATTTCATCAGTTTGATAGTGGTGTACTTCTTTGGCACCCTGATTTATCAGATTGTGCGGAAGAGGTCAAACATTTTATGGCCTCACATTGTTTAGGTTGTCTTTATAACTCCCTGGATAGAATGATTGTTTTGAGATAGGAGTGCCTCCAGTTTAAAATCCAGTGTTCTGAAATTGGTTGTCGTGGTCTCCAAATCCCTTTGGCAATAAGAACTGTGCTTGGCTGTGCTGTAATGTTGGTATGGCTTTCACACCAAAAATCAGTGTTACTTGAAAACATAAACTGGGATTCTGACTCATTCTACGTACTCCAGCCATTTGCCTTCATTAGAGACTTGGCAAATTTTCGTGACAGCCATATGAGTAAGAAGATGCTTCCTAATACAAAATAGTTACAACATAGCAGGCATAAGATTTTCTAGTCAGCATATGAAGAAATTAGAATATTATCATCAAGTGGAATATGACCACTCAGCTCTTCTTTGGGTCTTTTGAAATGTTTGCCCAAAATTATTGACTCTGTTTCTCAGCACTGCCTGTAGCTCAGGCTAGTTGCGACTGGTAAGGGCAGCTAGGTTATTAAAACCAACCAAACAAAAACCTCTGAATTTAAAATGACAGGCTCTACTGTTTTAGATGGATATGCTGGGATAAAGCCATTTACACTCAGTCAGGAGCTGCTTTCGTTTGCACCTCTGAGCTTTTTCCTTGGCTAATGAGTGGCTCCAGGGAGGAAGTATACCACTGCACTTGGTCATGGGATGGAGAAGAGCTGAAACCAGAGAGGGTCTGCTATTTACAGTAAAGGTTTTTAGAACATTTACTTTGTATGGTAGGTTTAGATTAGATATTAGGAAGAAGCTCTTTACTGTAAAGGTGGTGGGACACTGGCACAGGGTGCCCAGAGAAGCTGTGGATGCCCCATCCCTGGAAGTGTTCCAGGCCAGGTTGGAGGAAGCTTTGCGCAACCTGGTCTAGTGGAAGGTGTCCCTGATCATGGCAGCGGTATTGAACTACATGATCCTTAAGGTCCATTCCAGCTCAAACCATTCTATGATTCTATGATTCTGTTTGCTTCAAGCCTGGAACCACAGAGTGGGCAAGTAGTGATCCAGCTGTGGAGCTTGTGGTGTGAGAATATGGACAGTGAAGGAGGGAAACTTAACATGCGAGCTAGACAGTCAAGACAGTCATAGTACTATTCTTAAGTAATCTATACAATTGTATAGATACACATCGGACATAAGCAGCTTTTTCACACTTGCATGGGCAAAGGAGAGGGATAGTGAAGGTAATTGTGGAGAGCATCTATCACACAGGCTGCTGGTGCAGATCTGTCTCAGCTGGGTTCTCGTCAACCAGGTGAATTCTAACCAAGAGGCCTGTTAGGTTTTGCCTTTTAGCTTTGCTTCAGGGGAAGGAAACTGAGCAAGGTAGAATATATGGCTAAAAATGCTAAGTTGTGCTGGTACTCTGGTAAAAAGTTTGTCTCTCAAACTGTAAGTGCTAGATGATGAAGTTTTATTGATTTATAATTAATATTAGCAATATGAGCTGCATTCTTCAATAGTAATTGCTTAAGGATCTTCATTACAAATCTCATTTCTGTAAATACTTAGCCACAGTTAGAAGTTACCCTGTGTGTGATATATGTAAAAAGACTAGGATCAAGGGCTGAGCATGATAGTACTTAAATACTAGTTCTGAAAATAACATTTCCTATAACCCCTGAATCTCCTTTTCCTCAAATCTCGGTGACCAAACTTTAGAAATTCTAAATCCAGGTGAAATGGTTACAAATGTTGTTAATTCAAAGCACGTGAGAATCTTTGACTGCATGAGTCTATATCTGTCCTTTTTTAATTAATTGTATCTCTTCCATATGAGATGAGTACAAACAGTGGTTGGAAGGTGGGGTATTTTGCAGACTGAAATAATACTGTCTTGGCTTCTTGCATATCAAGACTTCTTAGTTGTAATAAATGTCATTTTGATCTAAGACCTATTAATAGAAGTCAAGTAAGCATTAAGAATGGTCCTTTCTTCACCTAGAGCTATCAGGGCTCCTTCCTTTTTCCACAGTATTAGGAACAGTGCTCATTCATCTTCTGATGCTGAATCCCCATCTTTCACACTTGATGAAGCCTTGCTTCAGGATAAATCTTGTGTCATTTTGCTTCATCTTTCATAAATGAAATGCTGTTAATAAACCAATTACACACAGACTGCATGGCATTGCTAGCAATCTACTGTATGTATCTACTCGTAGGTTTAGCTGATATTACTTTTAATTTTGTTTATCAGATCTAACTTCTTTCCCTGCCTTTTTGACTGCTGTGACTGAAGTAGAAATTGATTCTGGCTTTTTAAGATCACTTTGTCATTAGGCTTACACTGCTATATTGAAAAGCCACAGATAAAAGGTGCTGATGGACGAGGTGCAAGGATTAAAAGTATACCCTGTTTGTATTTATCTGTGAGGCAATAGATCTGCAAGACTGAGTTCATTTTCTGCTTGTTATTGTTAATGTTGTTCTAGAAGATGAAAATAGAACTTCTTTCCCAGTGGTTTTTTTTTTCTCCATTTGTGAGATTGTTCACCAGTGCTAGAACTACATGTCCTGTTTTATCTGAACAAAAAGCAGAATTTTGCACCCCATGTGCAGGTGAAGTGCCAAGCTTGCACAAAAGAATTGTTCAACTTTGGAGAATATACAAAAAGGTTAAGCATTACTGACAGCCTAAATAACAACTCACATCTTCATCTACATGCAACTCTGGGCCAGTATTAGTTTATTATTCTTCTGTTTGGAAACCTAAAACCTATCTTGCTTTGCCTTCAGGTAGCTCTTTTGCCACTGCGGTGCTGAAGAATGGATTGCTGGAAGTGGTTGAGTTCAGACCTTGTAAAGGAAACAAAATTGCTCAGTTAGACTCTCCAGAAGAGCTTCATTTGTTGTAGTGAATTACACTGGTCACTGGCAACCATTAAAGAAAGAAAAAGAGAAGGAACAAGGGATCACACATTCTGAACAGGTCAGATTAAGCTACCCAGAAAGGTTCATGGTGTCATAAACATTGAAGAGAGTGAAAAAAGACTTTGACAGCTGATAGCTTAATTATCTGCCACTATTGGTTTGGAAGGGCTTTTAAACATGTCCAAAGTGTCTACCAAAATTTTCAGCAGGAGTGACAGCAGATTTTTAAGTAAGGATAAAAATGCAGCAGTCTTCCTGGAATAAGACTCTGACAGACCATGATGAATTACCTTATTATAGTTGTTCGCATGACAAATGTACTTGATCAGTGTTTCTTCTTGGGAATAGTTGAGCTTATCCAGAGGCAAAAGTTGAAAGGAAATGAAAGCTAAGTAGTAATCCTAAGGGGAATACGTTAGAATTTCTAGCAACAGAAGCTGAGAAACCTAATCAATTATTGTGTATGTCAATAACAAAACACTTCTCATGTCCTGCATACTATGACTTCTTCCTTTATCTGTTTAATATTATTGATAGAAATTTCATGTACACATACTTTTATAATCAACTCAATTAAAATGAAGAGGTCTATTGAAAGCAAAATGTTTTATAAATAGCAAGACGTAGCCTTTTTCTATGCTTCAGGATCAGTCACAGCACTAACTTAGAGTACCTACCTTGAGCACAGAGACTGAGAGAGAAATAGAGATGGGCCACATCTGACCCATTGACATTGCAACATCTGACCTTGACAAATTACAACTGACCTTGTTGCCCAGCTTTCCAAGTGAATTTTTCAGCCTTGAGAGTCCTGGTTATGAAGCCAGTTTGTAGCTGTGTGATTCAGGTGCCATGGCAGAGGCTCCCCTGCAGCCCCTGGAGAGACCACAGTGAAGCAGATTTCTCTCTCTACCCATGGAGGACCCCGCACTGGAGCAGGGGAAAAGTGAAAGGGGGGAGTGGCAGAGAGGAGCTGTCATGGACTTCCCCCAGCCCCGTTCCCACCCTTGCTCCACCACTGTGGTATGTGGGAGGCAGCAGAATTGGGAATGAAGAAGCGAATGGGTTTCAGTTTTTGACTTTGTTTCTCAACATTCAACTGCATTTTAAGTGGCAATAAACGAATTTTCCCCAACTCAGGCCTGTTTTGCTCACGGCAACAAAACCCGAGCATCCTTATTTTCTGCCCCTTGTCTTGTTAAGGAAGAAGGTTGAGTGGGTGTGCATCTGGCAGCCAGCTAAGGACAGCCCACCAACAGCTCTTTATTATTTTTTTTTGTCTTGCTATAGCATCTCAGTACAGGCTTTTGCCTATGATACGTGTATTTCCTCTTACTTCTTTTTCAGGTCTTTTTCAGGTTTTTTTGCAATGGCTATAAATAGAAGGTATTTGTTTCACAAAAGCTGTGATACAAAACAAGAATGAAATTCGGACAGAGAAAAATCTCAGTAATTTTGGATAAATTAGATGGTTTGGTTTGACCCAGCATATTTTTTCTTTAATTTGACCTACATTTTTTAAATACTCTCAACTACTGTATTTTTTGTTTGTTCATTTTTTAGGCCTTAAGGAAAATATATATGGTTCAGATTTCTACTAACACTTCTTACAAGACTGTAGCATAATAAGTTGATTAGTATACTAATGATGTACTGTTCTAAGTAATGGAAATTAAACTGAAGATAAACTGTAGGTACAAACTATTTTTTATGATGCGTATATCAAAGCTGTTTGGGTTTTTTTAATGTATTTTTATTGTTCTCCTGACTTTGTCATTGGCAGTGATTTTCCAGGCAGTAATGTGAATTAGGGACATTTTTCTATGTTTCTAGTTATGTATAAATTATTAGTTTATTTGAAGGCATGATTTGAAAATCAGCCATGCATGCAAAAAAGCTTGTGCTGTTGTTTATCTTGGCTTTAGAGGACAGATAAGTACATCTGCATCTGAGCTTTCAAAACTTGTCAGAAAATCATTTGCTAGGGAAGAATTGCTTCTGTCAGTGCGGAAATTTAAATTGTGGAAAATAAGATTTTGATATTGTGTGTGCTTTGTAATACAAGGTTCATGAAGTGCTCAGCATACTTTAATCACCTTGATCACATTAAAATAAATACAGTTAACAGAATGTATAGTCAACTGTTTTGGGAATAACATTGCTGATATAACACAATTTTCCTCATTTTCCTTTGAATTGTTCTAGTGTTTCTGTGATTTAGAGAACAGGAGTGGGACTGTATTTGGGTCAAAAGATACATTTTATTGTCCACATAAGTATCTGTCCAGATTTGGTACAGATATAATGCCTCTGAAAGAATTAGCACCTGGATGGGTTTGTTGGAACTTCTTTAGCTCAAGCTCTTCAGATTTGTGTTCAAAGTGCAGTGTATATAGTCACATCACTTAGCAGGCAGCAAAGCCTGCTTAGTTGCGCTAGAGACAGCAACACACCTAACCTAGTTCAGCTGTATTTTTGCAAAGTTGCAAGCTATATTTTGTATTAAGTTAGCTTAAATACTAGAATACTCTCTCCAAAACAATAATGAATTTGGGGAACTTAAGTCTGTGAGGGCTTAAGTAGAACACATTTACTAAAGCAGATACACAAAAAAGACACATGCCACCTTTTTGCATTTTTTTTCAGTCTTCATCATAGGGAGATGCAAGCCAGATATGTAGAGTAGATTCACCATGCCAGTGGTAATACAGCTGCCAGAAGAAAGTCTGTATTCTCCTCTTGCCCTATGTAAATGTACAATGCACCCTATATAAGCATTGTGCTATGTCTTTCTGAGGAGAAAAAAAAAAGGCAAAATATATTTATCTGTATGGGATTCAAGTCTGGCACTCTTCTATATAAACATACTCCTAGGCTTATGGATCATTTTCTTTAGACTTACCCAACACATTTCATCTTACTGCTTTTGCTCTTACTGTGGTGGAAGTGGGAAGTGGGTTCTCACATTCTTCTCTACTTTCTCTGCTGATAACTTACATATTGGTAATAATTAAAAAACTCTGACATAAAAGGGTTCTGTAGTCTCTACACCAGTCCTTCATTGGTGTTCTTATTCAATCAATGTACATCTCAAACAACATTTAAAGTGGAAAACTGGATTGAAAGGTTGAGAAGGCAAGTGGGGGTTCTTTGAAGTAATTGAGGGTGAAGCTGCTGGACCTGACAGAAATAGCACCTTAGACTGTTTGAGACTGATTTAATATCTTTATTGGGCTCATCTGATATTTGGGTTGATGAATTCTATCAGTATAATGAGACAAAAGAATTGTCAGTATCCTGCAAGTCTCATATGCCTTTTTCCCTTGAAGGTTTCTCTGATTTATGTGTTTGCTACTTATTTCAGTTCTTGAATATTTTACTGCCTCTTTATGAGTCTTAATTTCATTTCTTCCTTTATAAAATAGTAAAATTTAAAATTGCCAGTAGAGAGCAAATACATACATTGAAAATAAACTAAACTGGTGAGAGTTTGAGTGGGGTTTTATTTTTTGCTTTGTCTTCTTGTGCAGAATTATCAATTTTGCCTGTATTTCAGGTATTTAGCTTATTATGCATAGCATAGATTCAGTCATATGGTACTTCTGTTGAAATTTTGACAAAGCAGTTAAACAGAAGAGTGGGTAAAACTGCAAATTAATTGAATGGATAGACTTGGGTCTAATGCTTCTTTAGCTGTCATTTGCTTGTTTTGTTCTGCTTAATTTAGCTGCTTTTCAGCTCATAAACTTCAAAGTCAACCGAAAGTCGAGCTCAGGGAGGATTCATATGATGCAAGCAGGCCTGATTAGCCCGAGAACTGTGAGCAAGTCTGGTATCTGTGCAGTCTGTACAACTGCAGTGAAGATGTAAATATTTAGGTTTTGACTTTTGGATTTGAGCTGAAGGAATTAATCTATAGTAAGAAATTAAAAAGGAGGTTGCTAACATTCAATATATAAAAATCACCGATTTCATTTCATGATCTTAAATAAGGCACCTGTTTGAAGGGAAGGTAATTTAGTAGCTTGTGATTTGTAGTAGTTTGACTTATAAGTAGTGATCACAACTAAAAATGTTTTGTTTCGTTACTGTATTTTATAATGGGTTTTCCCAACTGGGTTTTAAGAACAAAGTATCTGTTTATTCAAGACTACTAATATATAATGTGCCATGTCATAAGCGCTAACTTATGTGGTAGCTAACTGATCAGATATTTATTGAATGTAGCTTCTTCTTGAATTGTAGATCATAAACCACTTAACTTTCAATTTACATCTCAGTTGTAAAGCTCTGATCTCATTATATGGTATGGAAATGATCTCTAAACCTGTATAGAAATCTGCAGTGATGCCCTTTCCTCATGCTATTTCCTGTTTCTTCAGTCTACATTATGCAGAATTCTTCCTTGGTCTATTTTCTTTGCTCCCTTTGACTGTGCACTGAGTCAGTGCCATTTTGCTATCCCTAAAGCATTAAAGCACTTTCCTTACTAATTATTGCATCTAAATTGCTTGTTGCTCACCAACATCTGCTGCTCAACTTCTCAGCTGAAAATGTAGGGTGTAATACTCTATCCTATGTTTTGTTTTTTTATTCTTTCTATAAAATGTGTCCTGGCTACTAAAACTGTGGGTGTTTTGGTTTTTCACATCTAAGCAATATAGCTCCATATACACTGTTAGAATCTGTTTCTCTTTTGCAAACATCATTTTAAAATTTCTCTCACACAACATGAGACAGTGCTGATAGATGCAGTTGTGATAGTCATTAGTAAAAGCAGAATAATACACGTAAACCCTAAGACAAATGCATTTTTGATTCTGCAGTTTGATAGGAAGAGTAGAAAAACAAGGGTAGAGAGATGCAACAGAACTGAGTGAGTGTTTCTCTGGAGCTCCTGCATTTTATGTCTTAGATGAATGGTATGACCACTGTTTGAATAAGGCAGATGTGTAGAGCTGTGGCGACACTTGTAGTTGCAGGACTTCTGTGTGTTAAAGTCTTCCTTTTTTTTTGATTCTGTAGGAAAGGTGCTGGTGTGCTAAAAAGCTTGGTGGAGCATGGCCGTTTCTGGTAATTATATTCTAGAAGGGCTGTATAGGATACGAATAGCAATTTTCTTTGTATCTTGTAGATTAACCGATAATAAAGTCAAGTGGTTTGAAAAGAGCTACAATGCTAGGACTTTTACAAATTTGGGATGTTTGGAAATTTCATTTGTTCATTTGGAAAGAACAAAGAAACCTTTGCCTCTTGATCGTGGTGAGTATTAGAGCCATAATGAATGCAAAGGCTTTGTAGTATTGCAAAGTGCCCAGGAATGAAGATTACATCTGTGTATTCCAACAGTGACCATTTTACACAATCATTGTCATTTTGCTGAACTTCTGTCATGAAAAAGAGGAAACATTTTAGATTTTTAATCTTGAAATATTTTGAGATTATAGCACTTTTACATCCATCTTCAGAGGTATTTAGCAACTTCTAAATAAAGCACATTGACACTTTAAATACTTTGTTGTTTAAAAAGCCCTAATAGTTGGTATTCTTTCTAGAATGTTCTGTAATTCTTTGAGTGTAATAAGACCATTATTTGAAGTTATGTGAGTGAAGCCAAATAGCTTTCCTCTAGAGTAAAATCACAGAAATAAATGCTATAAACCATTTACCATGGGAAAGTCGTGTCATGTCCCATCTCCCTCCACTCATCCCTGACCTCCTAGTCACAATTATCAAGGAACATCTACAAAGACAGCTTTAGAAAAGGCATGCTCCTGGGCTAGTTCCTACGTACCCTGGGAGCTAATACTTAGTCCATTAGCGGTTACTAAGAAATTACAAACTCGACACTGGGAGCAGGAAGAAAAGTGGTTTTAGAGAAAGCTCTGTTCCACAGGTTTCAATAACAGGAGAGAAGAAAAGTTAGCTTTCCTGTCCCACAGCTCTTCACTGAGAAAATCAGATCACCTAATGAATAAACAGAATTAGGTTAACGGAAAGGTTGGGTTTCTCTGCCAGCAAAGCTAGTTTCCTTTCCCCACTGAGAGTTATCACACTCTCTGTTGTGCTGTTTCAAGCAACCCTGCTACCAGGAACTAACCCAGATCTGTCTAAATGACAGTTTAAAAAGAAAACGGAAAATGGTTTTTAAGTGATTGAAGTTTAGAGTAGGAAGTGTCACCGAACAGTTTCGGGCCAGTGCATGGCCACGTAAATAGAACGTGAAGAAACTACAGCATTTTTGGGGAGAAGGAAGTAAGCAGATGCACAGTTGCTGGCACTGGAAGAAATCGTCCCCAGCCTGTGCTTGCTGGGTACATCGGCAATTCTGGGCCAGGACCACAGAAGTGCAGGGGTGGCTGACACCATGGGTGCTCTCACCCAGCCTCCCCACTGGTCTGAAACCATCGTTACTGCCTGAACCCTTCATTTTGAAATGCAGCAGCAATGTTCAGGTCCAACGATGAGGAGAGCAGTGGACCCTGCCCTCTTTTTGTTGGATTGATGTTTTTTTAAATGAAATCTCTAATTGCTTTGTATTGACTTGGAAAAATGGCTTATTGATACAGCAGCCCGTGGTGGGTGTCAGGGCTGCAGTGGGGATGCACATGCAGCAGCCATTACCCCAGGGTTTTGGTGGTTCACAGTTGGTGAGGCCAGGGCCTGTGCAGCCCCAAACATCGGCGTGGGCTCCAGAGCCTTGAAAAGTGAGTGTGCGGATGAGACTTAGCAAAATGTTGTAATGGAGAAAGTACAGAAACTAGAGGAAGAGTAGTATGACCTGGGAAACAAGGAAATGGCTCCCAAATGGGCATTGAGGCTCTGGGGGCCTCTCATCTTCCTCCTACCAGGATGGTGGGGACTTGTTCCCTCTGCAGGGGTGAGTAGCCCCGCTTCCACCAGGTACTGAAGAAGAGCCAGGAGGAGGAAGGCAGATGGATCCCCCTTGGGGCCTGCAGGTGAGGGAGTGAGGCAGAGTGGTAGGGCCTGCTGAGATGTCCTCCCCAGAGACACACACACCATGCCAGGAGGGTGTGATTTAAGAAGGGCGTGCAAATGACAGACGGGAAAAGGAGCAGTTGTGATGTTCTTGTGGTGTGGTGGCAGAATCAGAGGGATGGTGCTGGATGTGCTGCTGCTGCACTGCAAACTGGAAACTAAATGGTACTGGACTATTGGTGTTGCTGCACGGAGAAAGCTATGATAATATAGAAGAACACAGAGGGAAATGGGGTAAACCCATGTGGACAGCTTATCCAGTGCAATGTTAGTTTGTCAGGTGCGCAGATTGCCAACATGTGCCTATCTTAGAATGGTTTGGGTCAGAAATTACCTAAAGATCATCCGGTTCCAACCCCCTGCCATGAGCAGGGACACGTTGCTCAAGGCTCTGTCCAACCTGGCCTTGAATACTGCCAAGGATGTAGCATTCACAACTTCCCTGGGCAACCCATTCCGGTGCCTCACCACCCTCACAGTAAAGAACTTCCTCCTTATATCCAATCTAAGCTTCCTCTGTTTCAGTTTAAACCCATTACCCCTTGTTCTGTTGCTACAGAAGAGTTAGGTCAGCAAAGATACCTCATCTGGCCCGCAGGAGCAAGGGCTGGCGTTTGTAATAGCTGAAAGATCAGCCTTTGATGATGTTAACTCCTGTAATCTGAGCATATGTACACATTGCACATTGTTAATCACTATTTTCTGGCCCCAGGGTCAAAGGCAGATGTTAGTAGATGTATATTAAGATCATGATGATGTTGAAAGTAAAGTTTAAAAGGATATATGTTCAAACAGTTCTTAAAATATGTTTTTCACAGAGGTGAGGGATGCTTGTCTTTCCTCACAGAAATGTGCTGTCTCTGCTTTGGGACATGAGTATCTACTACATATATATCTGTGTTTAAAGTGTGTTTGTATCCAAGTCCATTTAGTCTCCACACTGTCAATGTGGTCTTAAACCATGACAATGCGTGTTTGAATAAGAGGTAGTAATAATTTTGCAGAATAGTTGACTTCTGTATATGACACTTCTGTCATATGTTGTCGGACAGGAAGGTATTAAAAGCCTTCAAAGTAATCAGTTGGTCAACAATGGGTAGCTCCTGTGATAAATGGTAGCTTGTTGAAACATACTGCATACCTTTAAGTAGGCAAAGATGCTACATAATGGGGAAGGAGAGAGGTGGGCAGAATGCAGGTTACCAGCAGCAACACAATCATAGGTGGACAGGTTTTAATAGCATCAGTGAAGTTAGTTTAAACGGCAGAGTAATGACAATGTGAATGAAAAGAAAACTGTTGGAGTAGCTTTCCTAACAGACCACAATAGACCTGAAGGAAGAGAGATTGTAGTGGTGAATTTCAAATTATCTGTAAGCATTTGCATCCTGAAGACCTAGCTGGCTGTTTATATATTAGTTCTTGCTGCATGGCTTATGAGAAGTTAAACTAAATTCAAAGCTTTGCTAGGATTTCATGCAGGTTGTTGCAAAATCGTAAATACGATGGTACTTTATAATTTGTTTGTGTTTTTCAATCCTTCTCCACCTAAAATGTGGAATCTATCACACTGAGTCCCAGTGATATGTGTGTACAGCCCTAAATCAAGGGATACTTTGTTTTATTTTTCTGATAAGGTGAACTCTGGTGAAAAATGAATATTTTATAGTCTTGGTTGAGGCCCCAGTAATCCACAAAAGTTTTGAACAGCTCGTAGGAACAAAGTTTTTGTCGTCCCAGGAATCCATGTGTTCTGTAGTTCGTGCAGTTGAAAGAACTTGTAACTGCTCTGTTGCTGGCATCATTAAAGTTATTTTGCTGAAAAGAACGTGTGTGCCATTTAAAGGATAGATTGTTTACAAGCATACATATTTCCTAGTTTATAAACAGGAGTCACTACTTCAGACATTCTTTGAGCTTCAAGACACTTTATAAAGCTGACAAAATCCCATGATACATTTGTCATTGTTGGCTGGCTGTTGGAAAAGAAAGTAGAAGACACCAAAGCATTCGTGTAGTATCATTAGACAAAAAAAAATGAGTGTAAAAGCTGTCTTTGAGTTTATACTTTCCAAGAAAAAATGTATAAGCATGTCCATTTGTACAAGTGGTGTTATGTGCACACTGGACAAAGTTCGAAAGAACAGAACCTGAATCAAACCGAGATAGATACAAACATGAATCTTGGATTTTTGTTGCAAGATTTGGCTTTTGAAAAGATTCAGTTTATAGTCATCCAAGGAGAGTAAATAACAGGGTTGTGGTAGAAGAAGCTGTCAAATCTCTTGGACAGTATTAAAACTAAAAACCATTTTATAACTTAATAGTCTACCTAACTTGTTGGTTGTATGTAGTTCTTCTTTAATTTGCAAAATGTACAATTTGAGCAATGCTGTGAATTTCATACAATTTCTATTTTTGTGTTCTAGGTAAGAGAATATCGGTTTCTCATGATAATCAGACTACATCAAGGTAACAGATTTCTGATATCTGAAGCCTATGATGGGACTGTAATTGTGTGTGTGTGTATGTGTGTGGACATCAGATTCTCATTCATATGAAAAATGTCTGAATCAATAATAGTTTTGATTTCCAAAGGAAAAGTAGCCATCCTTAGCAAATCTTTAGCAAACCTCGAAAATCTAATAGAGTTGTGTTCTGTGCTACAGTTTCATTAAGTTATGTTCTACTTTTCTTCTGTGAAAACTTTAATACCCATTGTTACCATATTGGATGTATTTTGTATGTCTAGATGTTTGCAAAGTAAGACTAAGACAACAATTTCTTGAGTTCCTTAGTGCTTTCTGTGCTAGAACAGGTCTCACCTAGCTTGTTTTTTTCCTTTGATGGTAAACTAATACTAAATACAGACACCTTTAACAAATCTTTGGTGTTAGCAAAAATTTATGGATATGGCTCCTATAGGAGACACTTATTTTGAATACAAAACAACCTCATTTATCAACCTGGTTATTGAAGTAAAATATGATGGATTCCTTGTGGCTAAGGAGTCAGCAGTAGTTTCAGCCAAGATTCAGTACTAGAATGTCTTTCACCTATAGCTTTCTAAGATTTCCCTGGAAAATTTAAGATTGATGCTTTTTTTTTTTTCTTTCTCAAATAATCTGTAGTTTTGCAGTCCTTGGTGTGGTAGTATTCCATCAAGAGCAGTGTGTAGCATCTTGAAAAGAATCAGAACATTTATAGAAGTCTTTCTGTTACTGATTGCATCTTATCTGTGAAATACAACTTTAAAAAGAATAGTAGTACTGGTGTATCCTTGATAATGTTGTACTCACTTCTCAGCAACTGAGATTTTTGTTACCAGTATCTGGACTGTTGGATACTGTGATACATAAAATCCTATAGCTACACAAAGGCAAGTAAACAGCATAAATCCTTTACTACTAGGTAGAATGCTGTGATGCATCTAAATGGCTTTTTAAAGGTATGGTTTGGTGAGATGTCCAGAGGCTTCAAGATTACTGAGCTAAAGCAGAAAACATACAGAGTTCCTTTGTGAATACCATTGGGATGGGTGTGTCTTTCCTTGTCCAGCTGCAGTTTGAATGCCTTGTCAGTGCCATTAGATCAGCATAAGATTGAGAGTTATTTAATATGGCAACATCTGTTCTTCAATGTACTTCCAGCAGATGCTCTTACTTTATTGTGCTATTTGTTTTAATCTTGGAGCATGTTATCTGTAGCAGATGAATGGTAGTAAAGTTGCAGTACAGGTTCTAAAACCATGAGTTGTATATCTGTGGTCAAATTGATATCTGCAAATTGTGCAGAACATCTTTAATAAGGATGACAGTTGGAACAGTTTCTGATTTATTCCACAAATTGGCATACAGAATTCCTCTCTTCCATTTCTCCCTGTCCCCAGCAGCCATTCTTTTTGGTTTCTGGTGAATTAATGAAACTATGTGGGCATTCATATTACCAGAATAGAAGACTTCCCAGAGTTTGTTGCTGGTTTTTTTTACCTGTCACACCGCATGAAGAGTTGTAATGAGAAAATGCCCAGCGATGAAATGTGTAACTTAATTGACTCTATATGTATAGCATGCTGGCAAATGGTCTAGACAAAGATAATTTTAAGACAGTCAGTGTTTCCTACTTTATATAAGTGCATGACAGTATTTAAGATAAATAAAATGGTGATAACATCAACTATTTCTGTAGTCAAGGAAAAAAAGATTTTGGTAAGAAAATGTTCCTTTTCTAGCAGGAATATTAAAACCAGAGTATTGTACAATACAGAGCAGCGTTCTTAAATATGTTTACACAGCAGGCATTCCACATTTCCTGGTATTAATAAGTTCACTTGCAAGTACCACATCCTTCCTTCAAGGAGTGATATACTATTACTTGTATGCAAATCCCAGTTTCTGTTACAAAGCAACAGCATCTGCTGAAGGCTGTTTAAGTTCTTCATATGAACACATGCAAAAACTTGAGTGGCTGTAGGTGTTTGCTTGCATATTGCTGGCTATTTAACTCTTGTGCAAGCTGAAGTTACTTTTCTCTTTAAATCTTTTACTAACTGAAAGAATCTTTAGCATTGATAACTCTGCATGTTTATGTTTTACCCAAAGAGACCACAGGAAGTTATATAAGGCAATGTCACAGTTCCTTTTCCTGCCTCTATCTTTACTCTGAAGTCCCAAGTCAGTATGTTTGCAATACCTGTTCTGAAAATTTCATCTTTCTTAGTGCTCTGTGGAGAATTGAAAATTCTAGTATTTCTTTGATTGTGTGATTGCTGAGTCCAGGCTTCATGTGGGGACTTCTTTGACACACATTAACTCTGCTGTTCTGTCAAGTGATTGGTTAAGCATTATGCATTTTAAGTAAAAAGGTCTACCTTCTTGGCCTAAGTAGTGGTCTACCATACCTATTGTTCTGACTTAATCCCACACAGCCGCTCACTCACTTCCCCTATAGTGGGATGGGGGGAAAGAATCAGAAGGGTAAAAGTGAGGGTTGAGATAAAAACAGTTTGATAAATGGAATATAATAAAAGTAATAATAAATTGTAATGAAAAGGAGGAAGATTGCAGTGAGAGATAAATAAAACTGAAGACAAGTGATGCAACTAAAAACAATTGCTCACCACAAACAGCCCCATGCCTAGCCAGTCCCTGATCAGCAGCTCTCTCCCCCCTCTCCCCCAGAGCTTTCCCAGAGCTTTCTATGTTGAGTATGATGCCACATGGTCTGGAATATCCCTTGGATCAGTTGGGGTCAGCTGTTCCAGCTCTGTCCTCTCCCAACCTCTTGTGCACCCCAGTCACTATCTGGTAGGGTGGTGTGAGAAGCAGAAAAGGCCTTGGTGTTGTGTGCTCAGCAATAATGAAACAGAGCTCTGCATTATCAACACTCTTTCCAGAACACAGCCTCTTACCAGCTACTGTGAAGAAAATAACTCTATCCTAGCCAAAACCAGAACAGGTATATTGAAAGAGATGTTATCAAAGTTCTTGAGAGATGTATATCTTGGTGTCCATTAAGATTAATAGAGGTTTCTGAGCAGTTTGATGAAGTAGCTAATCATAAACGTATTAATGCAGCACAGTGTTATATAAAGCTACATAATGCTTAACCAAACCCACTCTGGATAATTTGTGACAAAGGCTGTTTTAATCCATTAGCTATAATTTCCAAGGCAATTTTCAGTCAGTTTTAAGTTGTGACAACAGTGTGTACTGTAAATTATTACGTAAACTGCAGAGATTCTTTTTTCCATATCATTTTCACATACAGCTACAATGTTATAAGCAGCCTATTTATACATGAGGTTACATTAGGGCAAATTGGATTTTTGTCTCTGTACCTATTGTGAAAGGAGGTATGGTCTCTTTGTGATAAAAATGGGTAGGGGTAATGGATAATCCCTCCTTTTACCTGCATCCCTGGTCTAGGAAAAAGTAATTGAACAGAAGACTTGACTTCACCAGTAAAATAAAATGCCTTTAGTCTGTGATCTTTCTTGCCAGTGCAGGGATTAAATGAAATTTAGGACTATAAATAGATTTATCAGGTTAAAAGCATACTGATTTTTTTTTTCCTCCTATAAACTGCTTAATGCTGTGAATGAGGAGGGAGTTGTGCAGAAACGCTGATATAAAATGAAGTTGTTAAAGCATGCAGTTGTATTAAATATGAATGTGGAATCAAATACAAGATTATGTGGAAAGTGTATTTTTTTGCAAACTTTCTTTTTCAAATTAATTTTTCAAAATATAACATTCTCACATGCATAATTTGCATATTTATTAAATGTATCTCTAAAATCAAAACTTTCTTACAATAGATGAATAGTTAAAAAGG
This sequence comes from Coracopsis vasa, assembly GCA_026283785.1. Taxonomy (NCBI): domain Eukaryota; kingdom Metazoa; phylum Chordata; class Aves; order Psittaciformes; family Psittacidae; genus Coracopsis; species Coracopsis vasa. Next base: position 45,355 of record JANHGB010013007.1, read on the forward strand.
GAAGAACAAAGTTCTAAATTGCCGATGATATCACGTTCAATAAGAATACAACAATTATATCCTTCAAAAGTATATTTAATAATTATTCCATGGCTTTAACGATTACTTCTTCCCTTAAGCAATATAGGGTCTTCTGTAGTTTGGATGTAAATAATATTACTAGGACGTCAAAGTGAAAAAGCATTTTTCATAGAATTTGTATATTGTAGAGTTACTTGTGCTGTAGCTTTATATGTTTGTATGCAGCAATCTGAAATCATTTACCTGCTCCTCATATTGCTGTCAAAGTAACTCAAAATCTTCCCTCAGGATTCCTCTAAAGGCAATGCCATGTTGCATTGTCCTTGACAGAGCACACATTAGCATCTCATATTTTAGCTTATAATGACAGACTGTAAAATCTTAATGCACGTACACACAAATCAATAGGAAGCTGAAGCAAAGCTCGTTTCTTTAGTAATCAAATTATTCAATAGAAAATCCAGCAAAATTACTCTACTGTTTTGATAATAATTAAAGAAAAATATTACTTTGCAAATGATACAGATTTAGTAGAAGTAAAGTTAGAAAGACAAATCAAAACTGTTTTCATATCAATCAAACACCAATTAATTTTTAACTAGATTATTTAACAAGAAACCTTCAAAATTAAGCTGCTATTAATGCATTAGAAAGTAAATGCAAATATGTTGCTTTCTAGATCATGCGGTTTCAAACCAAAAAGCAAGTTCTGGTGGAGCAGTCAACTAACTTTTCCTCATCTGAGTCATTCAACTTTTCATCAGTGCTCTTTTTGTTCCCCTTGATTTGACTATTCAAAAATTCCATTGCTGTCACCCAGTCGTGAAGGATACATTTTTCTTTTTTTTTTTTTCTCTTTTTTCTTTTTCTATTTTTTTTTCGTACTTGGTTTGACAGAGTTCAATGTAGAAAAGAGCAGTACTATAGTATGTGCTAGCACTCTTGCTGCGTTGAACAGCAGGTCATTTCTAATACGGTCCTTCGTAGGTGACAGTAGTAATGAAGGCTCAGATCTCAGATGGAACTATTGAAGCCAAACATGTAATGTGAGTACATGTGATGGTGGTTGCTCGCCCATGTTAAAGGCTGTACCTGCACACTTTGTTGCTGGTTAGAGATCATTTGAGAAGGCATAATCACATTAACACCACACATTCATTTAACTGTGTGTGTTTTCCCTTACGTCAGTCATGTTGACTCCTTCCATGTAAGT
>JANHGB010013009.1:0-12763 GCA_026283785.1 Coracopsis vasa
CATCTTTTATGGTTTATATATACAAAAAAAGCAGTCACTACTTTTGTTACTTTGCAGCATTAAAGTAATGGCACCTTTGAACATGGACACACTGTTGCAGTAATAGTACAGATTGCATATTATGAACCTACAGTACTCAATGAAAAGTATATATCCCAACGGCAAGAAGCTTCTGAGAATGTGCACTAGTTGCTTTAAAACCACAGCATCTTGCCCAATTTAAATTACTTAAAGTAATTATTCTACATTCCAGGCTAATTGCCTGCAAAATTTCATTATAAAAATCCCAGCTGTTTTCTGGTGCATGTGTGCATGGGATTTTGTTTGTTTGTTTGTTTTTTATTCAAGAACAGAGAAATATGTGTCTGAAACATGTTTTTTTTTTTTTTTTTTTCAGTTTTCAGGGACACATTTATTATAAAATGTTTAACAGAGAATCAGTTTGAGTCTATTTAGCCTTATTGATTAACCTTCCATCCACACCACCTCTCTAGATAGACCTTTACCAACATATTGCTATGGAATATGTGCTTGTATATCAATGCCTGAAGATGCATATGGTTCAAAGCATACTGACTCAATCTGGGCATAATTTATATAAAAAATGGACAATGTCTATTTTTATTTGCATGTAAAGAACCACAGACATGTTCAGATATGAATCAGAAAATCCATTTGATATCAGTGGAAGTACATGTACTAAAACTAGCATATGGTCCACAGTTTGTGGAAAACAAGTGCTCTGCCCACAGTTTTCTTAAAAGACACACACACAAAGCCTATGCTTTGTACACCGGCTGCAAAATGTAATAAATTTACTTAGTCAATACTTTTTTCATATTTTTTATTTTGATCTTCACGTCTACCCAAAAAGATTTAGCTGTGTTTTAACTGAGCATTCAGAGAGACTAATAATATTTTGCATAGAATAAACCACTGACAAAGAACTAAATTTACCAGAGCAAAATATGACTGATGTCTTAAAAGTCCAGCTCTGTTTCCTGTATAGATAAGAATAACAGCTGCTGCTTACATGAATGCCATTAGCTGCAATAGCAATAATGGTGATCATGGTATATGAGCAAGAGAAGTCTGAGAGTTGTGTCTTATACAGTAATTGCATCCAATCAATGAATCATTTACTTCTGTGCCATCTCTTCAACTGCAGGCAGTGTCAGCTCCCTCCATAAAGGGCTAAGAGTATTCACACTGTAACTGTGGTTACTGCTCAGTCACTAGAGAGGGTTTTCTGGTAGACACTATTTAGTGACTTTTCAAAAACACCTGTGTGACTCAGAAGTCTGAAAGTGGTTTAGACACTTAGGAAAGTCAATAGAAATTATGCACCTCAGGGCCAGATTTTTAAAGGCTACCATCTTCCATTGATTACAGGAATTAGGAACCTAAATACCTTTACAAATCTGGCACAAGAGGCTAAATCACATTTGAAAGTCAATAGGAATTAGACCCCTAAGTGCCTAAACCAAATGAAAAAAAAGACGTGTTTTAGGAGTGAGAATCTTTATAATTGTATTCCCGCTAGTGTAACTGCAAATTATGGGTTCAATTATTCCACTTAGGTACAGCTCAGAGGAAGAAAGTGGTATGAAGTTGCAATGCCCCAGAGGAAAGCAACTGTTCCTAAACTCTTTCAGGAGATGCAGCATACTGCTTCATGAATTTTAGGCTTGTGAGAGAAAGAAATCATGGGCTTGCTTTAAGCTGTTTTCTTTAGTCCATCAGGATAAAGACAGATGATTCTATTGGTCTTTATTTCTACTTATAAAATGATGACATTTTAAGAAAATATACTGTTTATTACTTCTTACAATTCTGAAAATTGATACAATACTTGACAAATGTAGAGCAAGATACTTTCTTTGATTCCAAGAATTTACAATGTAGGAACCAAATCATACAATTATTTGAATGCTCATGTGTGTGTTACAATGAGATAAATTGGTAGGACTAAGAAGTAACATGAAGTGCTCACTATGAACATATGTGGCAAAATATGGCTGTAAGTAAATAAATAAGGTAATATATTAAATAAGAACATAAAGAAGTGAACAGAAGAAGAGAAAATGCAAACAAGAAGGTAAAAAAGATTTTTGGTAATGCCTTGAAAAGCAAATAACTGTATAGCGTTGGCACAGAACTATTTTGTTTATAATTTTACCGTAATTGCATAAGAGTTATCCTACCACTACCAATAGGACAGCAATTATATGCAAAGGTCATCTCTCTTCACATTAATCAAGGAGTTAACAGTGATTGAGATGATTCAGTAAAATCCTAGAATGATGAGGGTGTAATTATTCAGAGAAGGGAAGGAAATAAAGAGCAAACCTCCTGTATTGCAAAAATGAATAATGAGACTCCAAAATGAATACCACATTAATTTCTAGTATTAACCCACATGGAAAAAGAAATAAAGAAATGTTTCATCTGAGCTAGTACCACATGCAATAAACTAAATACTTTAAACTCCTCATTTTGAAGGCAAATTACAGTAACTGAGGGTGACATATAAAGAAAGATATGTAAAAGAGGTGTATAAAATCATACACTGTATTGCAAAAGTAAATCAGGAACTATTATTCACCAAGTCTCACCATGCAGCATTTAGGGACAATTCAATGAAATTATCAAATAGCAAGTATAAAGCAAAGAAAAGGAAGACTGGTTGTTTTCCACATAAAATATTGTTACATCACATTACATTTTGCTATATGCAGTTGTAGAGCTGAAATGTAGGGTTGGTCAAAAGGAAGAAGAGGTCAACTGACACTATTAATCATGGTAACACAGATGTTAAATCCGAAAATCTCCAACTTCGATGATTTCCAAAATCCAGGTAGTAGGTAGAAGAAGCAACTTACAGAGAAAAGAGGAAAATTAAGAGCACTGGAAGAAAGTTATGTGTATCTTGATCTTACTCTCTTCCCTTAACGTAAACTAGCAGCTGGTGAACTTTTTCGTTCTCTTTCTTATAGACAGATTCATTCTCAGCCGAAAGGTCTTCCTCTGAAGTGGACATCCTGTTCCCAAAGAGGAGACAGATAGAGGAAAAAAATCCCCTCTGGAGTGAGCAAAATGAGCAGGGCGAAAATAATAAATAAAAAAGGGAAAAGGGTAACAAAAAGTTGCAAACATAAGAGCAAGGAAATAGCACGAGGTACCAAGCAGAGTCCCCAAAAAGCATTCATCATTCCTTGAAAGTATTATCCAAGGACAGGTGGACAATGTCTGCCAATGCGTTGCATGGAGATGTGACAGGACAAGTCTGAAGTTGTCCTCTTTCCCCACGGCTTAATTTTCCTGGTGCCAAGGCCAACAGAAAGGTGATGAGGAGATGCCAGGGAATTGAGGGGCCTCAAGATTCACAGCTATAAAGAAAAGGAGAAAAAGATGACATCAACAAGAGTTTTTTGAGGAGTGGAAAAAAGACTATAGCTGGTATATATGGTGCACATTTGCAGAAGGTCTCCTCACTGCAGGAAACAAGGGGAACACCAAGAACTGCTCCATGTCCATGAACATATCCATGTGTGGACAATTTTCTATTCATTCACAGTGAAATGTGGAGCATGCTGCCCCACAGGCATATTTTACCAACTTGATAGTCAAAAGGCCTGTGAATTAGTTGCTAGATGGGGCATAGCAGTGAGCAAACGAGTGAAAGAATTATGCATATACGGAAGTGTTTTCATAGTGCAGTTTAGAGACTGAGGAGCTACATCTCATAAGGCCTGCTCATGTGGGGTTTTGGTGTGCTCATGCTGTCTGGAATGGTGTATAAGGGCAGAAACTTGATAAGGAGACCTGTGTAGCCAATAATCACATGTGCCTGGAGTCCACCCTCCTACAAGTCTTGCCGAGCGAGGAGGGGAGCAAGGGATTCAAAGTGGCCCTCATTTTCTGTAGCAGAGGATGGGAAATGCAGTGTGTCAGACATCCAGCCCGTACATACCCACTGTCCATGTCCAATCTTACTGACAACATTCTTCCATATGCCAAGAGTATCCCCACAACCTACACATGTAGGTAAGGGTAGTGAAGCAGAAATTTAGCAAAATTCCCATTTGTGGTGGCTATAGGGAACATAGTTACTTCAAAGATCTTATAGGACCTATGGCATTTGTTGTTGGGAACAGAGATGTCAGCTGGACAAAGTTCAGTCTAAGTAATATTTTTGCTTGAAGTTCTCTCATCCTATTTTACCCTTTTTGTAAAATAAGTCCAGGCTCCCTTTATAGCAGGTATAGGGGGAAGTACCTTTAAAAAGTGCTAAGGTGGATGAACCTAGGCCCCTGTAAAAAGACTGTATGGGAGGAAGCAACTCCTGGCATATTGAACACTGAAAGAAAAAAGTTCTTATTGCCTGACTTGGGGCTGATGTGCTATCAGGGTAGCTTTCATAATGCTGTATCTAGTTGTCAGATAGTAGTCATAAAAATAAGCTTCGTTCTTCATTTGGTATAAAGGAACATCTAGTACCCTTTCAGACTCCTCTTTTGCAGGTTATGGAACAACAGACAATTTAAACTCTATTTGCATTACTCTGTTAATACAATAAAGCTATCCTCTGAGAATTTCCAGGATTTCAGTACTTCCACAGTGAGTACTGCATTTCCTATACAATATAAATCAGAAGTCATGTAATGCTGCAACAGAGTCCTGTCAATACCAGTTAAGAATACAAGGGGATTTATGAGGTGCCAGACTTCTGATTCCACAACACAACGTAATTCAAATAACCCTGAGGTTTGCTTTAAAAGCAGTGACCCTTGAAGTTTGCTGCTTAAATATTATAAAAACTTGCTGTTAATTATCAGGGCCACTACTGTCAACAAATCAAGGCTTAGGAAACTGAACCTGAGACTGTCTACTATCCTAATCGTATATTCAAGATTTATAGTTGCAATTCACATCCTGGCAAATCTTTTCATCCTTAAAATGACAGGTGTGATTTAACCATGTCACTTATCTATTAAGCTCAATGAAATTCCTGGCTGAATTCCTTCATATTTCTTTTAACAAGAGAAAGACATTTCAGATAAATTTCTTTTTTTTATTTAATTTTTTTTTCAGTGTAATGATCTATCCACATTAATTGAGAAAATATTGTTTGTGGATTCCACAGCTGTAAATGGAAAAATAATTAGTGCTTGAAAATCATATGGCTTCAGTCCTCGTAGTTTTAAATACTTAATTGAGTGTTGATCCTGTAAACATTTGTGTATGTGAGTGCTATGATTAAAGTTAACAATGTATCTACAGCTTGGTAGATTGGATCTTTTTGTGACATATCCAAGCATTTCCTTTTGTAAATTATGGGATTAAAAAAAAAATTATTTGTTTCTAAAATCAATTGCTTTCAGTTGCTGCTCATTAAGACATCTCATGGTATAATCAGTCATGAAACGACTTATTTTCTTTCAGAAACTTGTAAGAGGAGATTTATAACTTTTATTCCTAATTCATATAAGTATTTTCCACTATTCAGATTGCTCATGAAAGTTCTGTTAAACTTCAGAATTTACCAGTTTCATAATTTATGTTTCTGATTAATATTCAATTTCTAACTTAAAAAAACCCAAACAAACTAACCATAAAAGATATGAGACTTCTTTTTCCTTTGGGAATTTTAATGTTTCCTTCCAAATGAGTGATCACCTATCACTGAAGAACTAAATTGCTCCCTATCATTCATCACATATGTTGTTTTCAATTATATTTTTCTTTCTATTATTATTTTGCTTTTCTATGTAGAGCAAACAAGATTTATAATGATATGGCATAACTAATCAATCCTTTCTGTTAGTCCATGACATAGAAGACAGCCACTGTATTTGGAATACGTTGATGTTTCCGTCAAGTTGCTTTTCTCTCCTTCTCCTATATCATGACCTCTAAATACTATAAGCAATAAATTGCAATTCTGATTGCAATAAATGAGAATCATAAAAATCTAAGGGAACGTAAGGATTTTTCAAGTACGTGTTTATTCACTTAGTAAATCAGACTTTTCCAGGTTTTTTTTAGTGTCTGTAATGAAATAATTCATCATTTGATAAGAAATGTAGAAATATAACTTGTACTTGAGAGAAGCTGAGTCCATTTCTTTCTCACAGAGTCGCTACTTTAGTACAGATTATTGGATTAGGGACTGTAACCAAGAGTCAATAATTGTTAAGATTAAAGAAAAACATATCTTCTTTTTATTTTTGAAATGGTCCATTTGTTTTAATAGAGGAGAAGTTCAATAACCTTCCAACTTTGCATTAAATGGAGTTCCAACAGTATGTGGCATTTATACATTTAATTCCCTTTGGTACTAATTAAAACATATAATTATGTGTGCAAGACTTTACCATGTGCCACCTAGTGAACTGTCTATGATAGCAAGTTTCCAGTCTAGGGAAAATGTTGTATGCAGAAGACAACATAGGAAAAAAAAACCAAACCAACTAACAAACAAAAAAACCCAGAAAACATAATGAAGCTATTGGAAAAGAAAATAAAAATGGGCTTTTCTGGTTGATGAGGAGAGAGCATGGTGGGGTACATTGGGTTCTTTCAGGAAATATTCAGTAAGTATTTAAATAAAAAACAAACAAAAAAAACCCCATAGCTTTTACTTAGTGGTGTCGTTAGTTTCTGTTGGGTAGCTATCTGCACTCTTGACAGCTCCACACTTCTGACAGGTACATATCTGTTTATCTTCACTTCCTACTGAGCAACTGCATCCAGCTATGATGTTCATCAGACACCTCTGGAGCTAGTTCAATACATAAAGTTTGCAGAAAACTATCTGAGATAAGAAAGACAGAAAGGTAGAAAGGAAGATAGAAAAGAAAGAGGAAAAAGCTATAAAGAAGGGAGGAGGAAAAGAGAGAAAGCAAAAAGGAGACTAAGAAAGGGAATGTCCTCTGAGAATATATTTTCCTTTGCTGACTAGAGAGAGATCCAAACAAGTGACTAACAATGGATAACTAATTGGTAGACAGCTAAAAAAAGGAGAGATAAATTTCAGTCTTAGCGGAATAGTATTCAAAACAGATGCATGATAAAAGAAGTGAGCTTACACCCATTATTTTGCATTAAAGTAGACCTCATGATAATTTTTTTTCTGGAGCTCCTTTCTTTGTATAGGAAGGTAAAAAGATTTGTAATTGCCATGGGCCACATAGCCCTGCAGAAAGATGATTCACAGTGACACTATATGAAACCTTTCCCACATCCTGACTCAAAGTATCTTTATCACATAAGACATTACACTCAGCTTCCTTATGTAAATATCTCTTTTTCCTGCAGAAGGGATCACCTCCACTCCTGCACTGCTACACTGTCTCTTCCCTTCCCCATAGTTCCCACTCCTGAAACTCACCTCTGTGGGACTACTCATAAGACTAGGTGTACACAGCAACCTTTCAAACAGTCTCTTCTCTGCTTATCATCTATCCTTTCTTCTGATCGTGTATGAAACATTAATGTGCTTCTATGCTGTGGATTACATTTCCTGAAACTATTCTTTTATTTTTAATTTTCAGTTGTCTGAATTGGTCTGCCTCTGTTACACCTTCTTCATTGGTGGTGTAAAGCTTTTCTCTATATATTTTGCCTGGAAATCTTTTTCACTATACCAGTTAATGTACTTCCTCGGGGGACACTTCCAGTAGCAATGAGATTCATGGGCAATATTGTTTCTAGCCCTTCTGCCAGGAATGGCTGTGGCTTCTTCACAGAAGACACTTGTCTGGCTTATGGTCCCAGGATTCCCAAACTCTGCTGCAAAGGAATGATTTTCCCATTAACCCTACATAATGTGACTATTTTCTCACACTGATTAGTGTTTTCATTGACTCATCTGGCAGTTTTCATTGCCAACTTGAAGACAAAGCTTTACAAAATATTTATGCTCAGATTTCTATCTTAATCCTTAAATTTAATCCTGTAAAATTATGTTTAGTTCTGTTAATATGTAAAGAGAGTTGAGCCATGTAACATTTTACAGAATCTATTTATTTAACTTAACATTTATGAAATCTGCATATTTTATTGTTTTTCAAACTCTTCCACTTGAGATTTTCTTCCAAATTTGATTAAATTGTTGCTGTGGGAAACTGCTCCAATTTTTCTCTTTTTTTTTTTTTTTTTTTTCCCTCCTATGCACTCTTTTAAGGAGTAACTGGATCTTAAAATAGTATTCCAAAGTGCACTGATGTACTGCTAAGCAATGCAGCATAATTGCCTAGCTTGTTTAACACGACACTCCTAATAATACAACCCAGATAGCATTTACTGTATTTGAAATATGTCATGTTGTTGACTCATTTAATTCATCATCTTCTAAAGTACCTAGATCTTTCTTTCTAACTGCAAAGTTACTGATTGTCATATTTTATATGTGTGCATCTGGTTGCTCTTCTTAACAGAAATAGTCCGTATAATCTCATTGGATTCTGTATCCTTTTCTAGAAATAATATCCTATTTATCATCACTATAATTATTTTTTGTTATTGGTAGGACATTCATATCCAGAATCCCTGGTCATGGTTATCGCTCTTTTGCCATACTTTATACACATGAGGTAGACACAGGCTCTGCCATTTACATGTCCTGTACTACCACAGTATTTTGATTACTTTCAGCACTGTATTTATCTACAAATGCAATTAATATATTACCAACCTCAGCCTCCAAGTCATTAATGAAAATATTGAATTATATTGAAGCCAGAATAGATCCCTGAGAGACCCAGCTTAATATTTTCTGCCAAGCTGATGTTGAGTCATTAATACCAGAGTGGAAGAATAATTTGTACTTACTAATTTACTGGATGAGCCTTATTTTTTCATGTTTACTGATTGCTAGTGAGAAGATCATTTTTAAATGAGTATTCCAGTTTTCATTAAAAAGCTACTGTAGAAATCCTTGATTACCACTTTTCTCTTGAAATACGAGAAATTACATGGCAATGTATGCTTTAAATCGTGCACACTGACGTCACTATTTAGAACCTGCATATACAAAAGAGTCACAGAGCAAGAATCAAGCATGAAAATAATATCTGCTCGTCTTCCATTCCTACTATGGTTGTACACAATGATTCCTCTGTCTGGGACAAGCTATTCACTATTCAAGATAGTATTATCTACATACTCTGTAGTTCTCACTAATGCTGTGTCTATACTAGTGAATTATATATACATGAGAATGCTATTGGGTGCTGAGGTCAACGGGCATGATGGTAGCAAATTGTTTTAGCTCCAGAATAGGGTTTTGTATGTACACTGTTTATTGGAAATGACCTAGCCTGTACAAGCTCATAAGCTATTTCTGGGTATAGCCTAGGCTGTGCTAGCTGGCACAAGCCAAATTAGTGCCAAGGAACATTTAAGCATTTACTCATTAGACAATTGTGTTCCAGCATCTGTCATACAGATAGCTGTGTTCCAGCATCTGGAAATACTCTCAAGCGTGACTGAATTTAATACAATAGGTATAGTTTAAAGGTCTACAGTGAATGTTTGTGTGGCATGCTGATGCATTTTAAATTCACACCCTATTCTGCTGAAAATTATTTCTCTTAACTTCCTTAACTGTCTACATGTAGGTTCATTTAGTACCTATTTGGTTCTGCTCTCCAGCTCCGCTTCCAGCGTTAGTTTTGCCTTGGAGCATAGTTTTTGAGGAAAATCAGGTCGTTTGGTGAAAGAAGTTTTGATGGAAAAGATTATTCAACAGATAGTGGAAGTAGCAAAGTCTTCTTTCCTTTGAATTTTGTCCTGTGAATTTTACCCTTTCTTCTTGCCATGGACAGTATTTGCCTTCTCCTCAACTTCATTTAGGTAATTTCTTATTACTTGCTATAGGTGGTTTGATGTTATGTTTGTGATGATTGCCTGCCAATGTACAATTGCTGAATGGCCAGATGTCTGATTCCTCTCAAAGGAGGTAAAGGGGTAAGCTGTATTTGCTTTTGCCTCAGGGAGGCAACAATTTGCGTCTTTTTCCTCTATCCAGATTCCAGTTATCATATGAACTTTGAAAAGTTAAATTCTTTATTAAATTGGTTGAAATTGGTGAGTGACTTCAGAAGTTATTTGTAGGACAGACGGCATGGTAGTATAAGCCTTACCACACTGAGAAACCAGATACATCTGGAATAAATATCAGAATTTCTGCTTATATATTCGTGCTGTATTTTTTATAGATTTCAGCAACATTCAGTTCATACAGTACAATAATTTCCAGCTAATCAACCTTAAATTTCTCAGTTTTATGTGATCTGACATACAAATCTTGTTATACGATTCTTTTAATGTTTTTCAGGATGTTTTACTTTATTAGATCTTGACCAGGAAATATTTATGTGAAATGGCTCAAAACCAGTAATATGCCTTTTGTTTAACAAAAATGCACTGTGAACAGTTTAAGAGGTGTCTGTGTTTAATGGTGAATTAAAGACTGACTGTTTCTTTCTACTGCCAAGTTGCTGTCTAGCTTGAGGTGCTAAATAAAAAAGAAAGCAAATTTTGTAGTCCCTGCTAAGCTTGAAAGTGGAAACACCAGAGAAATTGCATGTGCAAGGGGTTTCAGAGTAGGACATAGAAAACGGTTTAGTGTGTAAATGAAGTAAGAGCAGCAAATCCAAAGGATATTCAGGGGGATCAAGGGTGTTGACTCACAGGACAATTTAACTCAGGTAGCTGAAGTGTCTAGAAGCACTCTGACTTTTCCCTGTGGCTGTTGTCCCCACAGCTGGCTCCATGTGAGGCTGCTCCTTAATGGCACTGTTTTACAGCTGGCCTTTTCCCTTACTATGCCAGCAGTAAGCTGGTCAAGAAATGGCATTAGACCAGCCTCCCCAGCTGTGAGTGGCTACGTGTGCAAGAGGCAGGAAATAGCAGCATCAGCCCAACAAGTTTAATCTACTTGTTCTCATATGTCAACCCCAAGATAGAGTGAGGTGAGATTCAAGGTAAAATTTAAGGTAAAATGTTGAGCAGCCTTCACTCTAGCTTTTACCTTTCTTGAAATTTGGGAATGCAAAGCACGTATCAGTCACAGAAATATAATTTTTTGAATCTTCCTAGCTCACATTTTCTAGTTCAAACTCAGCAAATCTTGCTAGCCTTCAGGAGTAGCCTCTTCACATGTTAGGGTTCCGCTATCACAGAAGTAATTTTTTGAGGCAGCAGGACTTTTACAGCAAGTAATGAATACTCATTTGCACAATTATTTCCATTAGAATTATATTAGATGTTTATAGATTAGAATTTATATATACAGTTATATATATAAACAATACAATTTATAATAGAAATATTAGATTTTTTTTATTTATATATATATATATATTTGTCCAGCAGTATTAATGTTTTGGGTTTGTGTGGCAAGCTTTTGCTAGTGGAGGGGCTACAGGAGTTCTCAACTGCCAAACTTATTTTTACGTTGGATGTTTTCACAGCAGCATCCAAATCTCCTTGGAGTTTTGTTTTCTGACTAGATTTCTCTGTAACTAATTGTAACTAAGGTGTCCTGACAAAAGCCTGTTGTTTCTGCAGGCCTTGTGGCTTGGCCAACTGTCCCCTATTTCATGCCAGCAGAGAGCTGATCTCTTCAAATCCTTGCAGACCTTATTTCCAAAGTTGTAGTTGCAGTGTCTGAAGGGGAACCTATGCCTCTGGATATCTTTTTAGATGACATGTAAACCTGAAAAACCATTTTCTATCAAAAACTGAGATAAAGCAGATCGCATGATCTGCATGCCTACTAAAACCTCCAGTGTTATCTTTCTGAGCACTTATTTATCTTAGGAACACTAAGGAGCTCTAACTTTGGTCAAGATTTTATTGCACTTGAAAGGACACTTAATCAGTGACCCATTTGTAATTTATTTTTTTTATACTTAAAGATATCATAAATACAAATTTAGGGACTGAGGCTGCAAGTCTTTATTCATGAAAATAGCCCCATTGCACTAAAAAAATTATATTTCTGTGACTACAGAATGAGCTCTTTGGTTGTTAAGAGTCTACACAGTTGTTAATCAGACTATAATTTTTGTAATAGCTATTCAGAACAAGGATCTATAGCTGTGTCAAGAGGAAAAAAAGATTCAAACGGCAGGTATGTATGTGAAAAAATACAATCATATGATAAAAGCATTCCATTTATTAAAATATATAAATAATCTTTGGTGTATCTTAATTGCTCATCACATGCAAATCTACCTTACAACTTATTTTTATTTTTCAACTAAGAATCCCTAAGCAGATTCAAACAGTCTACTTCTGTTTAATCATCTATAAAAGGAACTTTCTTAATTTTGCCTGGGATTTAGACATTCATTTTTAGTGTTTGTCTGTCAGTAAACCAGGTCTACATTAAAGAGTTAGTGTAGCACCAGTGCCAGTCTGGGTATCTGGCACAATTACAGCAGCAGCCGTGGTAACTGGCATGATTAAAATGGCAGAGGCTCTTCTGATGTAGACAGTACTCAGATATGTAGCTTTTGGCTAAATGCTCAGTAAGTGATGTCTTTGCACAGTGGTTAGCGACATTTCAATAGTTATTCTTCTTTATCATAATTTTCCTTTTTAATATAGAATATATTCAAACGCCAAATGTATATTAATTTAATTCATGTTTACCAGTGGCATGTAATCATCCATAGTGTCTAGCTGTAAGTACAGATCCTCTTAAAGTTTTTTCTCATGCCAGTTGTCTCTTTCCCAGATACTATCCAGG
>JANHGB010013012.1:0-28696 GCA_026283785.1 Coracopsis vasa
GGTTGCCCAGGGAAGTTGTGGATGCTCCATCCCTGGCAGTGTCCAAGGCCAGGTTGGACAGAGCCTTGGGTGACATGATTTAGTGTAAGGCATCACTGCCGGTGGTAGGGGGGTTGGAACTAGATGATCTTAAGTTCCTTTCCAACTCTAACTATTCTATTCTATGAAGATGGTGATGAAATCTTCTTCGGAGCTCCAAATGTTTTTCAACTGAGATTCCAAGTTGCCAGAGAATACCTATGCCATTTCCTATTAAAATCCAGTTCACTATGAAGAATCCATGGGTTATTCTTTCATGCTTTCATCTGCCTTTGTAATAGCCATCACAAACTGGATAAACTGCAGATGATGAAAATTTTATTTTTCTCCCTACTTCTTATTGTGAGTGCTAACATAAATCAGCTTCACTGTAAGGGGGAGGGAAAGAAGAGAAGTAAATACAGCTGCAATTGTAAACATTTGTAACATGAGTTATGGACATGGGATGCCAGAATTTGTAATCTTTAAAGTGTATGTTTTTATAGTTAAGGACTTAATACTGCAAAACTGAATAATATCATAGAAACTCATATAATTTATCTTCAATGATGTTAAAGGCATTCTCAACCTATCCTTTTCCAAGCAAGACAGAGTAACTTTTTCAAATACTTGATACATTTTTTAAAATGTTTGAATTTGGCTTTAAGCTGAAAGAGGGTAGATTTAGATTAGGTATTAGGAAGTTCTTCACTGTGAGGGTGGTGAGACACTGGAACAGAGAAGCTGTGGCTGCCTCTTCCCTGGCAGTGTTCAAGGCCAGGTTAGACAGGGCTTGGAGCAACCTGGTCTAGTGAAAGGTGTCCCTGCCAATGGCAGAGGGGTTGGAACTAAATGATCCTTAGGTATCTTCCATCCCAAACCATTCTAGGATTCTGTGATCTCCTTGTTGAATTGTGAGGACATGGGTATTTAGCTGGCGTAAACTGCTGTATCATTTACTCAGTGGAAATAGCAATTTATCTGAGATGAAAGTCCAGCCTAAAATGTCTGGCATTTTGTTTTCAGTTGCGTTGCACCATATTAATTACTGTTGTTAATTAATACTAAGACTTCTTTAGGCTGTTGCCATCAAAATTTTAGTTACTGTATTATTTTATCTGATGTTCAAAGAAATAATTTCACCCTGTCTTAATTCATGAAAGCATCTGTAGCTGTTTCCAGGTCCACAGTTTTGCTGTTTCATCCTTCTCTTTTTATCTTTCTAACTTCTTCTCCATCATACTGGGCATGTGGCATTTAAATTCATTTTCAAGACCATTCATAATCTATCTCCTTCCTGTGTCACCATGCCTTTGGTTCATTGCTCACACGAGCTTGCATCAACCTCCTTGCTAAATCATTAGAGGAGCCATTTGTATTTTGTCTCAAATAGAAATCTAGCATATTTTAAGTCCTGGTCAGGTTAGTCTTTCTTGGAACTATGATAATAAATACATAACACAAATGATCCTAGTGGTTGTTATTGTTCATGTACGTGCTATAAGTGTGTAAAAGACTCCTCTGGTGTACTGTCACACTGCTTTCTTTCATTGCGCTTTTTCTGTGGCTTCTTCAGCTTCTTCAGGTTTACTGTTGTTGAGAACAGACCTGCTAACTCCCAAGTAAATTTGGGGTTCATTGTATTCATAGGCAACTAAGTTCAGTAGGGGTTCCAGGTTAGACACTGACATGTATTCATACTTGTGAAATTAACTTTTAAGAAAGTATTTGAAATGGAAAATGTTTGTCACTGCAAGCATCTTGTAATTATTCACTTATGATTGAGAAGGGACTTTCCTCTGTCTTTTAACTACAGATGAAAGTAAACCTACCTTTGGTTTAAGCTGTCATGTAAAACCAGAAGAATTTCTGAACTTGCCTCTGTGTCCTTTAGAAATTATATACGCTGTTGTATGTGCCTGTTACCTTGCTTAATGTGTGTACTCACTGCAGTGTTTTCTGCCTACAGAATAATGTCAGATTATTTTCATTTTCTTCGCTAAGTGTTTTAAGGACATAATTGCATTGCCATTGCCTTCGTTGGAAGCTGGATCAGACCCTTATAATGGTTGGTTAAGGGTTCTTTGATAAAAGGAAAAAAAAATTACTGTCAGGCAAGTTGAAGATGTAAGTGGAAGGGACAGCTGGCTCAGGCTTGTACAAAGTTATTCCCTTCTGTATGGTTTCAGGAAAAGATTATCTGGAGGCTATTGCTTATCTGAATAACTCCCTTCACAAAGGCTAGCCGTTAGCTATGTGAGCAGGGAACTTCCAGTGTTATTTCCCACTGTTGCATTTAGTTAATGCAAAAATTTGCACTCTCCAAGCACTGGTTTACAAAGGGGTTTGTTCATCACATATAAGTACATTGAAGGTAGTATTTGATGTGAAATTCATGAGTGTTGTTTAGGACTGTATACAGTACATACATAAGCCTCAGGACTCAGCTGCTGTATCAGTCACTTCTCTGCTCCTGGAGCAACAGCATTTTCTTATGCTCTTGTCCTATGCCATGATTAAACAGGAATCTTTTTACTGAAGGATTTCTACAGCTGTAAAGCTAAGCAGAACATATGTCCAGAGAAGTGAACAGCACATCATAAATAAAGAACAGTTTATTCACAATCTCTCCAGCAGCTGATGAACCTATCAAGCACAGTAGGGCTTTCAGAACACAAAGCTTATGTGAAGGACAGAAGCTAGTTTGGGATCAATGATTTGTCATTGAATGTTGTGTAAAAACAGCAGTGTGCTGATGTATCTGCAGAGCTCTATACATGAAGTTGTACGATTTGCCCAAGAATACTTTAGAATAAAAAATATTGATCTCTAGTTGAGTTCTGCTGGCCTCCGAATTGCATCTAGGTAAGAGAAAAGTCTGCTGGCCCAAGAGGTGTCACAAGAGGGAGGTCTGGTCTGAAGCCAGGACCCTGGGCTGTGTGAGGAAACAAAAGCAATCTTCTCTGCCCTCAAGAAATATTTGTCATCTACATACTATCTGACCTGCTTATTGGGTCAGCGTAAAGGTAAAGGGACATTTTTCATCTCCTGTGTCCTTCACAGAAGTTTTGAAGAGGGAACTGGTATCAGCAGCATTATAAACTTATGCATTCTTTTGGCTTCATCAATGCCAAAGGTTCATGTTACCATCACTCTCTGTGTTTGTGAAGAAAGGTCTGTATGCATCAGATACCTAAAAAAAGTCCTGAAGTTATGTGTGGCTATTCCTTAAAAAAAAAAAAATAAATAAAATGGCATGCTAAAATTGTAATAATTTTGAAGCAACTGAGTTTCCATATGTCCCTATTGACTATTGAGACATACTTTTTAAAGGAAGAATATACTGAGTTTCTTCATGATGCGATAGTGTCTACATGAGCCTCTATCTCAGCTTGCCTATTTTTCCTTATGTTACTAATCCGTAGAAGTAACTGACTAATTTCATTAGGATAGGTGAGAGAAGTATCCTCTAAGCATATTTTCCTCCCAGCCATATGAGGAAAGCTGAAGACTGCCTCATACCTGGTTTTAACCATGCAGAAAGGCAAAACTCTGTCCTTGAGGTAGAAAGGAGGGAAAGTCTAAACATTTTCAAAGTTAGTACAGGCAGCTATGACAGCACTGGAGATGAACTCCAGCCAATTCAAGCCTCTTCCACATATTTTAGCAGAGTTCATCAGTCCAGAACTACGTGTCCAAGGTTCAGCTGAACATAAGCTCTGCTACTGACACCCAAGCAAGAGAAATGTGCACTGAGACTTCAGACTCCCGTAGGTGTTAAGGCTTGTCAGGAAAGAACAATTGGGTCAATACCACCTAGCACTGGTTTCAGACAAGCACTGTGAAGGTGAAGAGGTTTCCACAGCCTTTAGGAAACAAGTCATTCTGCCTTTCTGAAGGACATCATTCACCTGGACCAGAGAGACAGAGTGACACACCTGCAGTGAATTTTCATTTTAAACAGTGAGACAGAGAGTTGAACCTGGCAGAGGCTTGGTGAAATGATGATGCTCATTGCACAAACAGCTTATGCTTATTGACTGCACATCCATTTAAAGTAGAAAACACCTTTTCCCCAAGCTAACTAATTTTTTCCTCTGTTCATTCCTGTTTGCTTCTTCTGGTATGTTCTTAAAGAGAAAAGAAACCTAGTCTAACAAATTAGCCTAGATTAGCAGAATCCAGATTAGCAGCATGGGTAGCTTGGAGTTTAGGTACATATTTTTTTCTCTGAAAAATGGCTAAAGTGGTATATGAACAGACTCAGGGCTTGTTATGAAAGGATTAGGTACAGCTCTTTTCTAGAAGAAACTTGAACAAAGAGCAATCTGTTTTGTTCATCTTTCATAAAAAGATTAAGCAGACTGATTTATTATGTATTACAGTAATCACACTCCAGAAAATTCTTTCCAAAGCAAAGGTGCTTTTTAATTGAATTAAAAAAAAAAAAAAAGAAAAAGAAATTTGTAAACAGGAATGGACAGGAACTGCTACGTTCCTGAGCTGATCCAGTGTGGACACGTTACCCTTCAGTGGCTGGCAACTTTTTGGCAGCAATATTATTTATTTAATTGGTGTAGAAAGAACTGTTTGGCTCTCCCTACAATCTTTTACCGCTCTCCCTACAATCAGAAGCTTTTGCCTGTTGGATGTTCCACCACTTCTTATATACCACTTTTGCAACCTACTCTCTTCTCGCTTACGCATGATGCTTTTCCTTCAATTTTGTGAATGAAATTGAATTAGCAGCAAGTTAACTCGCTCTGACTCTCAAATGCTCCATCAGATCACATGGTTTTAATGCTAAACCATTAAGAGATTTTAATTTTTTCAATTATACCTTCTCTGGGCTGTTTTTTGGCCAGCAGCAGTTTCTCTAGCTCATAAGTTTCAGACTCTGGATGGAAGAGAACCTCCAAATAAGCACTAGCCCTCCCATCTGGAAGCCACACACACCATCAGGTTTGAACACAATAGTGTGGTCAGCAGACATTGTCAGACACATTGGCACACTCCATCAATTCCATGTGGAGACATGGAAAGTACCTGGTAGTTTGGGGGAGCATTATAGGGGCAAGGTTTTTGTTGGACTCAATTATCTTAAAGGTCTTTTCCAACATAAATGATTCTATGATTCTATCAAAACCTAAAAAATACATATGCACTGAATTTACTCCTCTCCACTGAGGTAGGGGAAGGTCTTTTCTTCAAGAGTTATCTCATTCCTAATGGGCACCAGGAGCAGAGGAGAGTGCTCGGAGGGTAGGCACAGCAAGCAGAAGGAAATCATTATGTTGTTTTTTTTCTTATCAGTTCTGCAACTTAAAACTACCCTGAAGAGACATGTTTCGACAGAGCCCTTCACACTTCCAAACAAAAGAGCTTTTCTCTCTTCCTTCCTCCCTCTCCCTTCCCCCAGTTTGGATGTATGGCTGGAGAAAAATTATTGCAGGCATTGTCTGGCAGCAGCAACCGCAGAGTCTCTTCTGGAAACAAGTTGGGTCAGGTTCATGAGCGCGCACAGAAAGGAGAGAAAGGGGGAGGAAAGGGGGGGAGATGGGGAAGAGAAAGCTCCGTGGCCAGATAAATAGCTCACTTTTGGAAGATGCTTCACCAGTGTTCCTGCTGTTATATAACAGTCTCAGCCAAGGTCCAGCTATGTCAGTTGTTTAGTCATTGGTACAGGGAGAGGTGATATGCTAACAAAAGTATGCAGTAACAAGCATATAAAATGTCATGTTTTATTAGTTTTGCAGTAAATACAGGGAAGATACAACTAATTTCTGCTCTTGCTGCAATTCATGTTGTGAACATGAAAACAAGTAGATAATTAATTTCTCAGTGGCAGGATCCTGTCACTGACCCTATGCATGTTTGCATTTAAACAAAAGAAACTTAAATTTCTGCCCATGCATTGCTGGGAAAAAAACCAATCTATAGTTTTGTCTCGGTATGGAGACAAAGGGGTTTAATGTGACTTAAAGGAATAATTTGAGTATAAAATGGAGAGCTGATTAGAGCAGTAAAATAATCAGATGTAGAAGGAGCAAATACAGTGTAACAGCTAAAAGCCCGGGAGTGGGAATCAGGCCAGCTGGGGCTCTGCTTCCATTCAGGCATGCTGTGCAACTCTAAGTCAATAAACCTTGCAGTGCTTCAGTTCGACCATCTGTAGAATGGGAATAATAAAAATATTATTCCCTGTCTCCCCAAACTGCAGTGAGCCATGGAGATGAGTACTGAGTCAGAGTGCTGTGAGTTGAGAAAAGACAGATTTAAACTTTCCCAAAGTTCAGAAGTTTTCTTCCAGTCAATTTTTATTTGGGAGGCTCAACTCCACCTTTGCAATTGTAAATCTGTTCTCCTCCCACCTCTGAAGCAGGTAGGCGTCTATTGGCCTAATGTGAACACTCAGCAGACAAGATGCATTTATGTCCACCACAGTTTAGTTATGAGCCAAAGAGGTACGTTACACTTTGGGAGCTGTGGCAACAGGGGAAAGCATGCACAGCTGAGAATGGAAAACTGAAGTGAAACCATGGGGCTAGTAGTTAAATTCTTTACATGTTCTGAAACAATCCATGATCCTCTAAAAGTCAGGATCCTAATAACCCAAATCTCATGAGCCCACACTGTATACTCTTAATTATGACAGCATCTTTCTTCTTTAGGCTGTTTTGCAGCTCTCAGATGAAGCATGCTCTAGAGCCAAGGCATCACCAAGGCATACCTTTCCACTTATATCTCTCTGCACCCTGAGACATACCATTGAAGTGGATGAGGAATGTTCTCAGTGCACATAGTTTTCACATTCGTAAGTCTTGGTTAGGGCTTAAGCATACACAGCAAAGGGACAGTTGGGACACATAAAATACTGTACAATTTAGCTTTTCTAAATTATCTTTGAATTGATTCTAGCTATAAATTGTTTTTCCTGTTAATTTTCATCTCTGATTCCTGGTTGTAGTTAGAAAACAGAAGTGCTGAAATACAAATCCAGGCTTCCTGGTGTATTTAGCTCACCGTTGCAATCTCCAGAGGTTGAGATAAATCCCAGATTACTCCAACGGTTTGTTTGCTCATTGAAAGTAATTTCCAGATCTCAGAGTAGTTCAGAAGGTGAAACAATCAATTAAATACACTCATGTGCATACACAGAATATCACCAAAGTGGTTAATGGGGCAGAATGTTTAAAAGGCACCAGGAGCCTAGTTCAGGAAAGCTGCAAAGACCACAGCAGTTTGGACATCCAGTGTCTTCATAGGCTGTAACTAAAATTTTTGTATGTTACATGCAAACCAAAAGCAAGCAAAAGTGCAGCACAATTGTGTTATGAAAGTAAAATGTACCTTTTCTCAGAATGTAAATTCTTTCATTTTGCACTCAAAAGTATTTGTAAAAAGAAATATACACATGCAGAATGCTTTAATTTTTCCTGGTTTTGGTTAGCAGTGAGGGTTTTTTCACACAGGTCTCACTAAAAGTCTGCCTTATGGGAAGGGCTTACATTGTGCTGTAAACAGCAGGTTCAAATCAAGGCTAAACTAGTCCTCTCAGTCCAGCCAAAGCCACAGTGTGCCTGAAACTCCAATCTACTGCAATATTGGAAACAAACTACTGTGCAGTAAATTCTGAAATCTATTTTTTCGTGTTGCTGCTCTTGTAGGAATTCATTTTCTTTCAGCTACTAAATAAGGTAAAAAATATCTGTGACAAAACAAAAGGAGGAAGAAAAAATCTTTTCAGTTACAGAATGACCTTTTTTATGGTCTTAAGTTCATGATGCTGCAAATACAGTGAATTTAAAGAAATTTTAAACAAAGTACAAAGTTGAGAAGATTGTTTCTTTTCACACCCTAAAATTCTTTACTTCTTGACATACATTTTGTTTTATTACAAGATTTAACCCTGCATGCATATTCTGTAACACTCAGTAAAATCTTTAGGAATTCTACATGTATTAAGTTTCCCATGAAGTTCTGAAACAGAGTTTTGCCTTTCTTATAACTTTGTCAAATGATTAAATATATTTTTATTATTATTATTTTATTTTTAAAGCTGTAGGAGTTTAACACCCAGTCATCTGTGTGCCAGTAAAGTTAGAAAATATTAAGGCTCACAGTTTAGTTGGAGACATTATCTTTTCTGTTTTAGATTGACAAGATTTAACTACCATCTCATTGACTGTTTTTCAGTATATGCCTTGGTCACCAACAGAGCTCCATGCATCCTGTGTATTACAGTGGCAGGACTCCAAGGCAGTATTTGGCTATCAGTTTATTCACCAGATTTTTCATTCAAAATCCCTCTTGAGCTTTTGAGTATGGCTCAAATAAATTATTAGTTGGCTTAAAGTGCTGGCTGTAAATGTTTGGGCCTTTATTTGAGCATTAAAAAAGGCCTGGGAACTATTTCAGGGAAAGTATTATTAACAAATTCTATGTGATAAAAGTCTACTATTTGTTTTGGTTTTCAACCAGGATTTTTTATTTTGGGAGAAAGGCAGGGAGGAGGGTTGGTAGCAAGGAAAACCATTCATATCAGAAACAAAGTCATAATTACACAGTGTAGAGAGCCTGTCTTGAAAACGGGACTTAAAAAATTATATAGAAACCTCTATAGCCAAACAGGGAGATCCCTAAGGATTAGCAGAGAAGGGTCTCCTGCAGCTGAGTCGGAGGCCTGGTACAAGAGTCCTATCAGAAGCAGAGGTAAAGGTTTCATTAAGAAAGCATTTCAGACAGTCAGCAGGCACACCCTGATTTCCAGGAAATTGGTGTTATCCTTATTAACTCCTTGAACACAAATCAAGGCGCAAGCATTCCTGGGAAGAGGACAGAACATACTAGAGTCCTTGAGCAAGGTTCCTTCAAAGAGCGATGCCCATTAAGTTTTACAGAAGTGCCCTGTGCAACTGGATTTTCCATTCAGTGATCCTCAGCGTCTTCCTTTTCTACACTAAATTTCCTGTACACAGTGTTTCTGGTGGTACATTAGTCTCATCAGGTGAGGTTGATAGTCTCCATTGGTATTGCCGGTTGCACCATAGAGCTCAGTATTATCCCGTGCAGTTTACAGATCATAGAATCATAGAATACCAGGTTGGAAGGGACCTCAAGGATCGTTTGATCCAACCTTTCTAGGCAAAGCATGACCTAGACTACACATCCCAGCACCCTGTCCAGCCAAATCTTCAAAGTGTTCAGTGTTGGGGGATCCACCACTACCCTGGGGAGATTATTCCAATGGCTGATTGTTCCCATTGTGAAAAATTTTCCTCGTGTCCAGTTGGAATCCAACAGTAACTTGTGCCCATAACACTTCATCTTTTCCATGTGACTCCTTGTAGAAAGGGAGTCTCCATCTTCTTTGTAGCCATCCTTTAGGTACTGGAACAAGGTGATAAGATCTCTCCTGAACCTTCTTTTCTCAAGGCTGAACAAACTCAGTTCTCCCAGCCTTTCCTCATGTGACAGGCTTCCCAGTTCTCTGATCATCTTTGTGGCCCTTTTCTGGGCCCTCTCCAGAGCAGGGATATTCTTTGTAAACCCAAGTTCAATACAGTCCTCAAGAGACAACTGGGGCTAATATTTTTGACCCATGTCTCATAAAACCACATGACCAGCCCTTACTGTTTTCTTTCTTCTCTGTGTTTTCCCTGGTAATCAGATCAATGTGTACAAGACTGGCTTAACAAATTGGACTATAGGATCAAGATGTTTTTTTGTATCACTGAAACTGAACAACATCAGACTTTAATGGAAAATTTTCACCTCAAACGATTGGATGGGTTTATATTTTCCATCCATTTCCACAGCTAAAAGGCTTGGAGGGACTTTTTTATCAAATTTGATAAAGTAAGCTAGCATTGACACTAATTAACCCTTCAGATTGAAACACCTCTGGGGCCAGCCCTGACCTGAATACTCCTGGGACTAATCCTAAAGTAAATAAAAGTTGATAAAAATTAATTATTCTCAGCTCTGCCTCTACTCCTTGTAAAGTCAATGGCAAAAGTCCCACTGGCTTTAGGGGACACCCATCCTATCGCATTTTCACACAGTAATCCCAGTACACAGTCTGCTTTGGAAGGTTCCCAGGCAGGACTTGCTACCTGCTTACCTTGGACAAAGCTGGAGGTGGAAAGGTACACTTCAGCCATCCAGGGACCATACAAAGTTTTTTTGACAGCCCTGTTAGTTTGCAGCATTAGCAGTTGCCATTCTGTACAGGGAAAAGTGATTTGCCTCTCCAGGGATTTCTGCTGGAAAAAGCTAGTTAGAGCCGCTTACCAAACCAGGAAATTCTGCAGTTTTGTAAATGATTTTAGAACTGATAGCCCTCATGACAGGCCTGTTCAGAGACCTGCTCCAAAGAGCTTCTGCAATGAGCGGGCACTTGTGTCAACATCTCAGGAGGGCATGCTAACAGCAAAGAAGGACTGAGAAATGGTCAGGTTTTGTCAGGGGATGTTACTCAAAAAGTAAGAAGTCCTAAGAGATAGGATAGATTTTAGATAGAGCAGGCAAAAATTAGTGTTTTGGGAAAAAAATAGAAGTCCCCTTAGAAACCTTTCTGTTGTCACATGTGAACAAGTCTACCTGGATAACATTTTCAGTCAAACCTTCTTGGAAGTATTGACTTAGACTTTTTCATTGTGATCCAAAGACATTGAAATGCTACTCTTGGTCTGTTTTGGGTTTTTATTCCTTTTAGACACTTTGGGATAGTGATAAGGTTTTTACTGTTTTAATTGGATGGTTCAGTGCTATCTACAATCATTTTTAAGTTAAAGCCATTTATTGGTTTCCAAATTAAAATACTTTGCAATTTCCTATCCTTGAAATATCTCAATATTTTGAGAGGTTAATAAAATTTCCCATACAACACAAACTCTCTTTACTGATCAAGGCAAGTAACGGCAGTCCTCTTTTCTGTAAAAGTAAACAAAAGTGTGGTATTGAGGCCAAGTACTGAAGCACAGTTTGTATCCGTTGTAAACATATTTGGGGATTTGTTATGGGTACTCACCTGCTTGTTCTTGGGCAGTGGGAGTGCTTCGGAGCATAAGACATTTCCCACTGTAAGTCTTGGTTCGCTTATGTGCAGCTTTAACCATCTGACCTGAAATTTTCCATTGTGGGTATTTCAGACCAAAATTTTTGGGAATATTTCAGCTGAAAAGCTTTTCCCAGAAGGTGAGGAAGAGATGCATAATTTTGCCCATATTATTGTGATTATTTCTAAGTCTTCTAAGTGTTTTGAGATGCTCTCCTACATCCATAAGTTGGAATAGAGACTTGAAATTAATTTGACTGGAAGTTGTCCTAATTTCAGGTACATTTATTCTTCATCTTCGGGAAAAAAGAAAAACTGAACACGCAAACAAACCCACCAACAACAAAACAAACCTCTAAAATCACAGATTCTTAGGGCAGGGGGTGGGGGTAGAAGGGAAGGTGCTTATCCACTCTCTCTGCTGACCAGCGATAGGACACAAGGAAATGGAAAGAAGCTGCATCAGGGGATGTTCAGGTTGGGTATTAGGAAAAGATTCTTCACTGAGAGGATGGTCAGTCAATGGAACAAGCTCCCCAGGGAAGTGATCATGTAACCAAACCTGTCAGAGTTCAAGGAGCATCTGGACAATGCTCTTAGTCATACGGTTTAGTTTTAGGTAGTCTGCAAGGAGCAGAGAGTTGGACTCGATGATCCTTATGGGTCCCTTCTAAATTGAGACATCCTATGATTCCAAATAACAACTTAAAAAGTAAATAAAACTGCTTGATTTTCAGAAGGAAAGTACTCCTGAAGCAGGAAGCTACGTGGGTTTTTTTCAGAAGACAAGTCTCCTGAAGACAAAGTAATATCATAGTTCTTTACTAAAACATGTGTAACTACTCTTTTTTTTCCTTTTTTTTTTTTTTTAGTAAGAATATGTGAAGTGCAGGTCAGATGTTCAGAGAAACCCATTAAGTGATTATTTACTTTTTTCCTGAAGCATGGCACAGTTTGTTGTTTCTGTGGCTGCTTGCACAGAGGACTCTGCAGAGAAGTAGCAGAATCCAGACTTCCTTCACCAAATAGGAGATCAAAATACGGGACTTTATTTCCTAAGTCTGTTTTTTGTAAAGCTTCAAGAAGCAAAGCCACAAGTAGCTATTGCTACGTTAACAGAAATATTCTTGCAAGAGATTAGAGGCATGTTGCTCCCCTGTGCTAGGCATGTGCTTAGGCCTTGTATATCCAAAAGCTGAACATGGGTCTGATGTCTCACCTTATAAATACAGATTTGAGTACAGTCTTGTAGTTAGTAAGCATAGGGTTAATGAAAGAAGACAAAGTTGATTTAAACTTGAAAACCTTGGTTAAATTCCGAGCTTTTACCCCAGATATTTTTAGTGTGAGCACAGGAAGGACATTTAATCTCTCCGTATCTCAGTTGCATATGTGTAACACAGGAATGAAAATACGATCTTTGTGCCACCCCTTTTTTTTATCTTATCTATTTAGATCATGCATTTTTTAGGGCAATGGTTGTTTCTCTCTCTATGTATGGAAAACTCGAAGCCCATCAGAGCTCTGATCTCAGACAAGGCCCTTAAGTGCTATTAGTATGTAGTAGGAGTAATAATAATAATAATAACAACAGATGGAGTTCAAATTCTGACAGACAGCTATGAGCCATTACACATTTGGGAGTATGAATACAGTCGAGCCTAAGACAGCTATTTTCATCAGAGACGCAAGTTAACAGTTTGGCAGGGCAGCCGAATTTGGTGTTATGTAAGCTGGGCTTTGAGACTTCAAACTGTCATTTTATAAATGTTTGGTTTTTTATTCCATCTCCATTTGGTTTGGTCTGCAATTGGCACTGGTTTAGAGCTGGCTCATTGCAGGATCTACCCTGCTGCAAACAACATTTGGAAATCTGAAAAGAAGGTTTCTTTAATTAACTGAAAACCAGAGCCCGTAGTCTACTTGATATGAAAAATAGACCAAATTATAGTGGTATTCATAGTCTGCTGGAATGGTTGGTTGTTTTGGAAAAAAAATGTTTTTAAAGACGGCTTGCCAAGAAACTGTTCTCTCAGGAAATGATAAATGGCAGTTTGGAGACTTGAGTGGCCTGTACTGTATGTATGTGTCTTGGTAACTGCTGACTCAATCGTGTGTGCTCCTGATGGCTCCCACATTCACAGCACAGGGAATTTACAGTCCTGATTCACAAACTCATTACTGTCCCGCAGTTCAGGACTTTTACACGTAGCCTTGGGATTTTTTTATCTGAAAACAATGAAAACACATTTCTTTAAATTACACTTCAGATAACCTTTTGGTTATCATTACTTTTACAGTGTATGCTAAGAACCTTGCAATTTCTTTCAAAAACTGTAGCTTATCTGAATATACCCTGCCAGGTTTGGTGTTTTCTGTGTTTTGTTTTGTTTTTTTCTTTTATAGTATATTTCCTATGAAGTTATGAAGTTTTAGGAAATTTAATAACAGAAGAATGAAGATGTGACTAGAATTTGCATGGCAGGGTTGTTGTTTTAAAGTAGCAGAAAGTTCTGTCTCTGTGCACTGAAGAAAGATCTGCTTTAAACAATGCACCATTTAGTTGTATGAGATCTTTATAGTGGTATGTGCTGTTTACTATAGGGGATACGTTGTGTGCAAGTGGACAAGCCTTTGGAGTGTACTCTTCTGAGTGCTAACGGTGATCTGTGTTTTCAGGCCATTTATATTGCCTTAATCCTATTGACATCAATAAGTTTACTCCTCATTTATTCTGGCCTGAAAGACAAGTGAATTGAGACTATTGTATGTTTAGGAGACATTGTTGCAAAACATGCCCTGTTCCTGAGTCACAGTGGAGGGGGGAGAGAGGTTCATGGGGTACACAGAGCTCAAGGAATTATTGGGGTTTTTTCACGTTGCCTAATGAATCTAACTGAAAAGGGTCACAGGACTGGTAGAAAAAAATTGCATCTATGTGCCCATGAAAATTTTACTGTGTCCTTGTAAACTACAAGATAAAGTTCAGAGTAAAGAGTTTGGAGATAATTTGATGGAAAAATAATCAATTCAGTGCCTTTAGCTTGAATGTTAGAGTTCCTAGGCGCCTTATGAAGAATTTGTGTATCTGATCATTTGCATCCTTGAAAACCTTTTTAGCATTCACATAGGAGGCAGTTGTGAAAACACTGAATGCTTCAAAGATCTGTTCTCTGCCTTTGCTCCATTATTTTTCTTGCTCCTTGCTCCTGTTCTTTGCTGTTTCTGAACAAATTCTTGTCCCTTTACCCCACTGTATGGTACTGCAGTGCAGAGCAGCTGTAACTACCTGCGTGGAGAACCCTGCCCACACCTTCATGCTCCTTGCCTTTGGCAGAGATGGTGCTACTTTTCTATTGAGGACAGCAAGACATCTTGGAGGAAGGAAGCACCTACCTAAATTAATTTTCTCGACTGTCATTTCAAAGTGAGAAATCTGCTGTTGGGTTTTACATGCAGTCTGACAGATTAGGAGGAGTGTAAAATGCAGGTATCTCTGCCCCCTCTGACCAGTTAAATTCTGGTTTTCATATTATATACCATTAATTGTCCACATTTTGCATACCAAGCTAAGAAGTAGCAGCACTGACTAGCATCAGTGTGAACAGGAACCGTCTGGGGAGAACTACAGATGACTTCAACTGGAGAACTACATCAGCAAAAAAATTAATGCTGACCTCGTCATTTGAGTTCCAGCATAATTTTAGTTACCATTTAGTTATGGTAACTAACAGATACCATATGGTAACATCCAGTTAGTTATTTTAGTTATAATGAATAGCACCTGTTAATCACAAAGTGAATAAGATGAAATTATTTGACATTTCTCACATACTTAAAAGTATTGCTGGGTCAGGTACTGGTATACAATGAGATGGAGAAAAAAGACATTTACGTGAAAGTCAGAAAAAATGTCTGCTTAACTCTAAAACTAAAACTTAAGCATCAGATTTCAGCAACAGTATCTGATTATTCTCTTAATATTTCGTGTTTGTTCAAATGTTCTGGACTGTCTTCTTGTGCCCAGCAACAGGGTATTACAGACTTTCACCTTCATAGACTCCAAAGTGTGAGTATGTTTTCAGGGTTGCCTAGTTTGGCAGCATCAGAAGGACTGCTGTAGAAATATAATGATGTCTGTCTCCTGGGGTGGCTGATTTAAAACCTTTGCCATTAGCAATGACCTCTGAGTGAGTGAAGTGTGTAATGAATACAGGTGTTCATTGTACTAACAAAAGCATTTTTAGGCTCTCGGACTGTCTGCTAAGATTGAGTTCATGCCATTTTCTACACATAGCAAGATCCTGTGTCCAGCACAGATATGCAAGCCCTAAATTAACTGTAGAATTATAAGCAGGCCATAGTTACAATACATGAGGAGAGAAACCTCATTTTGACCTCTTGTATTGTGCAGTCACTGTTATAGAAAGCTACACATTGTGTGTTTCACACTTCTTCCCAAATACATGATCTTCCTCACTGAAAAGCTTGCTGGGATTCGAGGACACTCAGATAGTAAGGGAGGTGTTGAGCACCTTGCACCACTGCATCACAAATGGGCTTGACAAACTTTGACCTATGTGAAATACTCATATAGAAATGTTTTCCTGGAAAATTACACTTATTTCTATGCATCCATTGAATGTGAAGAAATGCTGTGATTGAAACAAGCTGCTTCTTTAGCCAGAGGCTTATTTCACTATTGTACTAAGTGCTATGTTACACTGTAGTGCAACAGGGAAGGAAAAAAAAAAAAAAAGGAATCAAGATAAAGTGATATTTGTGATGATGCGTCTGTATGTCTGCACATCATCTACAGGCTGTGGATTTGTTAGTTTTTCAGTCAGTAGAGCTGTGATATAAATAATGCATATCAGAGCTGGTCACACGTGGTCTTCTCATTTGCACATTGTACACCGTGAGTACTAAGCCAGAGAGGAATAAGTGCAACCAGACCTCCTCTGCCTTCTCTGTAAATCAGCTTCTAAAAAGCAGTGTCAGACACTTGTGTTGTCATGACAGTCCACGTCCCATCTAGAAAGATCAGCAGTGAGGTTTTCAGATGGCATGGGTGCTGTTCCTGTCTCATACACCATCTTCTGCAGGACTTGAGGCAAGTCATTCCACTTTCTGTGGTTTCTATTTCCTCAGCCAGGAAGAGTGAACTGTAGCTTGCTTCAGAAAGCAGGGTGTTGATTTTCTGGTGTTCCCTTCCTGGAATGCCACTGTCAATAAGGTCCTTCCTTACTGATACCCAAGACGTACTTGGTCCATCTGTGGAGGACAGTCCTTTAGATGACAATTAAAGTGACGTCTCTCATCACCTGTAGCCACTGAACATCCTGTAGCACTCTTCATCTGTCTTTGGCAGGGTTGGGTGGCTTATTTCTGCTACCATGATATTCTCCTAATCTTTCATTATATCACTACTTTTTGTTCCTATCTGTAAAAACTGTGGAGTGTTACCGTGTGATGTGAAACAGATGCTGCCTTCCATCACAGAGAAGCTACATTTTGTTATTGATTTAACAGGGGCTAGTGCAGCCATTAATGGCAGGGGCTTGAGGGGAAAGATCCAGCTACATGTTCATGCTCCTCCTTTGTGCAGTTGATAACAGTTCTGGTAGGAGGTGGGAGTGGAGAAGGGAAACATCACAAAGCTTTATGTGCAAGACTGTCACCACCTCTGACTGAAGGATCTTCCAGTATTTCATCATGTCTAGACTGTATGTACTGTGTTATCTTGTTTAGAAGCCTCCTTTATCACAAGATAAAATTACAAAGCCCAAATCTTTTTTTGTTTTGAACAGTAATGGTCATCATTATCTTAAGAATGAACAAGACAGGCTGCTGCTTATGAACCAGAATAACAAGAGGTGGATATACATCTAACATCTGGAGCTGGGCAGATCATTTAGTCTTCAAGCCTGTCATGATGATTAATCAGCTAGGAAAGACTGTGAGCCTCTTGCTTCCACCACTGAGCATTTGCTTACACTGCCCATAGATCCACTTTCTGAGTCACAGTTTACCAGCCCAAATAAATGCCCAGCTTGGCTATATGCCTTGAAGAAATTATTGACAAAGAAAAACATTAAGGATTTTTTGTTATCTTTGTCATCCATTAGATTTTTCAAACACATTATTTTATCTGAAACATTTGTTTACTTTTGAATCATTATAGCTTAAAATGTGATGGAGAAAAGCCTTGATATTTTAACTGACTCAAAACCAGAGAGAAACCTCCAATGGAACCAACTTGGAAAGTTAACCCATGCAGAACTTGTTACCCGCAGCAGCTAAATGATCTGTCCCTCAGTTTTAAAAATGAGTCAAGTCCCCGAAGTGTTAGGAAATTTGCTTAAAGCCATGAGGTTGTATTTAAGCAAAAATAAACAGATAATCAGAGTCTATAAAATCTGGTTTCTGAGACCTTGGTGTACACAGAAAACCTCGGTGTACACAGAAGACGTCTTTTCAAGGTTGCCTCTGCAATGATGTTGCTTATAGACCAACTCTGAAAATTGAAGCTGATATTCTTGCATAGCTGGCTGGCATCAGAGCTTGGAATTTAAAGAAAAATGTCTAAAACTACAAAATGCATTACAAAATAATCACTTCATGTCCTCCGAATTCAACTGGCAAAGCTGTTGAACTCCTGCAGGCATGGTAATGACTTTGTATGACCCATGAAATTTGACTGAAAACCCTTCTTCATTAGCAGTTGGTTGCCTTTGTTGTAGTTTTGCTCCTGGTATCCATAAGATCCACTAGTTTGCTTTTATGAATAATACTATGACAGCCAACAAGCAGTTTCTTTTCCTTTTCAACATGGGTTTCCACTGGTAAATATATTACGTACTAGTTCACTAGTTGGTTATTTGCTGGCTTGTGATTGATTGTATCTGCCTCCACTTTTTGAAGCAGTCAGTAAACAAATGAAATGCATTTTCGGTGTGTCTAAGGCAGCTTGATTTTAGAGGATGCAGAGCACCTGCATCTTCTCTGGATTTCAGTGGGGGGTTTTTTGATTATTTATAAAGCAATTTTATTTTTAGAGCATTCTGAAGGTGGTGTTTCGAGGATATGATTTCAGCAAAATCAAATGGCAGTTGGAAAGTCTAGGGGAGTAGAGTGGGCTCACAGACATTTTATCACCAATAAATTTCACCTCTGATCTCTGTGTAGCCCCTGGGAATTGAAGGTGCCTTTGGAACTGTGTGTGGTTTTCTTTCATTCCACTGAGCTTTCCCACTGAAATTTTCTGTCGTGCATCTGTGTCTCTGTTAAGCTTAATGCAATGGCAAAACAAGAGGCTGCCTCCTTTCTGAGGAGCAGACTCAAGCATACAAGATTACAGCCCTGGTTTTGTGTGTTCAGAATGGGTGCAAACTTGCCACCTTATTTATCACCAGGATTTCTAACCTTAATGCCATGGCCCATAAATGACTTCTCCATAATAATATTTATCAAAGTATTTCTGGTCTAATTATTCATGCTGAGCTTGTTGTCTAAAAATTTCACTTGAAAGAATCTTTTTAAAGATTTTTCTTTTGAAAACAAACTCAGGACCACATC
The DNA here is from genome assembly GCA_026283785.1 of Coracopsis vasa. Taxonomy (NCBI): domain Eukaryota; kingdom Metazoa; phylum Chordata; class Aves; order Psittaciformes; family Psittacidae; genus Coracopsis; species Coracopsis vasa. The sequence goes on from JANHGB010013012.1 coordinate 18,656, forward strand.
AAACAGAGATTCATGTTGCCGTTGGTTTAATTACCAGAAGCCCTCAGGGAATCTCAAAACTCACTGTTCTTGTAATTGCTTCTTTTTCTCTTCCCTGCTCTTTTTCCCCTTCCATGTTTGATTGCTGCAGAAGTCATTCATATGGTTATTAATTTTTAAGCTCATTTAAGGTACAAAGGAGGTTATGTCCTTTTTTGTGCATATAGTAACTATCAAATCATAATTAATGAGTAGATTATAAATGATAAAAAAGGAACTGACCAAAAATATTTATTAAAAAAACCCAAACATACAAAGTCATCTTGGTTTTAACATTATAAGCAAAAAGCAGATAGTGTTGCCCTTCCCTACTCATGCCATGCCATAAAATCAGACCTATAACTTGTGGATGTGTCTAACTTTCTATTCCAGCCAGAAAACCTGGCACACGTAGTCTGGCTTTACTCCCTTTGAAATGCAGTATGGATGTCTCAGTTGGGTGAAGTGTGAAACACAACATAAGCAGTGCTAACCTAACTCGATGTGATACATGGCATATTTGCTTTAGAAAGAGCAGCAGCCTCAAATCTGTTTTGAATTAGGAAAAGAGTTTGAGAGAAAGAGAGGAAAAAGGGAACCATTTCATAGCAGGCATCTGAAAAATAACAGTTTGGAGGAAGGAGGAAAAATTGTCAGGCAAAACCTAACAGTTAAAGCTGAAAAATGTATTTCTAACACTGGGGGTTATGAGTGTATATCTTATTCTTTGTTTTTTTTAAAAATAAAGTCTTGGCAACTTAAGTGCATACTATGATGATCCAGAACAAGAACAGCTACTCAATGGTGAAATTATCAGCAGTATTCTGGCAAGAGGTTATTAGTCATAGTCCCAGTATCATACAAGAGCCAGAGCCAAGGATTCATTCCCCTTTGGAGAGAGGTCAAGATTAGTCACCTTTGTTTTCTTTAATTGGTGAGGGTGGTAGGGAGGGCCTGTGGTTTATTTTGTTATGAAGGAGAGTTTGGGCCATGTTTTTATGCTAGTTGGGTCTTTTACTGGTTTTATTAACCCTTAAAGTGTTGTAAATATGCCACTGTTCCACACTGGAAATGAGAATCTACAGCTAGGAGAAAGCTGTTGTCTGATAGCCAAACTTCTGACAACAAAAATATGGAGTGATATTCAGAGCCTGTACTGCTGTGATTAAACCAGCAGAAAGAGTCCTCCAGAGGAAAGTACCGTGGGGAGTTTTCTTCACATCTGTGGAACTGCAGCATCTGAAATATAAGTGCCTGTTAGCTAAACAGAGAGTCTTTCTTTCCTCTGCAGATAGGTATCGGAGTGCTCAACCAGAAGGACACAACATGGGAATGTTTTGCTGACCAAGAATGTGATTGAGAATGAGAAGGCAATCAGTTTTCCAACTTTCTGCCTCACTAAAAACCAGAAAAGTGCTTTGAAGTTCTCTTTGAGATCTGAGGATCTGCTCAGGACAGGGAACAGATTTTTAAGGCTTTGTTAGAGCTCTTCTTTCCAAGTTGTTGAAGCTGTTTAGCGTATCTGAAGGTAGGCCATTAACTTTACTGCCTCAGTTTTCCCCACTTTGCGCTAATAATGACGGTAGATACCTACCGCAGTTTTCTACTGTATAGGTACACAAAGATTCACACAGTGCTTTGGATATAAGATGCACTAATGACTGCCATTTAGTCTATAACCATAACCAAACTTTGCATAAAAATAAGGGGCTTTTTCTTTTTTCCCCTGGTTTTTGTGATCAATAATTCCCTTATATTTCTTGTTATCTCAAGCCTGTTTGACATCTTCCATACGGCTGGATTTCAATTTAAGCATAATTTAGGATACTGTTTATGATGATGGTGCTAGATAGATGTCCAGTGATACTTGTGGGTACATGAACTTCTCATACTTTTAGTATCATTGATTCACTTGTAACGAGAGAATCCCTCTCTTCTTGCCAATTTTTATCTTATTTTAAAATGGAGGTGGAAGACAGTTGTGTCTGGTCAAAGAGATATTATTTCCTGAAGTGGGGGGGCTATAGTAAATGAAGATAAGCATATTCTTGAAAAATCCAGAATATTCAGTTAATAGGATAGGGGGATTTTATCTTCTTTAGTGGCTTCTGATAAAAGTTATATTTAGAGACAAGACCCTAAACTTCACTTTCCTGGCTTCATGCAAGGAGAGAAAAACATTCCAAGCTCCCTTGTTCATCTACTGATACTCTGTTAGTTTAGAGGAAAGGGTTAAAAAAAAAAATCTGACCTTTGTAATACTTAAAAAAAAAAAATGCTGTATCCTGAGGCACTGCTGGGCCAAAGACTGTAGGTTTTGGACACTGTCCTAACTTAAAAATTTCCATGTGTTTTAAGTCTTGTCTCATTTATCTACAAGAGTCAACCACAAATTTTAATTGCTTGGCTATAGCCCTCTGGATGCCAAATAGATCTGTGAGTGTTGCACACATCTGGGCATGCATTCCGTACTGCGAGGCCAACAGGACAGGCCTAGGAGCTTAGGGAGCAATGAGCTAGCAGAGGGGCTTCATGGCCCAAATCTGCACCTACCGCTAAAGAAAGATTCTCAGGAAGAGCAGATTTCCAATTGCTTGTGTGTTTTATATAAGCCAAATATTTTTCCAAGAAGTTGTTAATAGCAGCAACAAAAGCACTGAACTGAGGCCACCATTCTCAGCTCTCTCTTCAAAACTAGCAGCCATATCCAGTCTGTTTCTTACCATTTCCTCCAGCCACATCCATCGTGGTCCTCATTTCTGCCTTGACTAGCAACATTTTAGATCATCCCTTTCCAACTTTTTTTTTACCCTCAGGCCTATCTGAAACGTTTCCACTTCCAAAGTAAGCACTGCCTCAAAAGCTTTCCACCTTTCAAGGTCTTGTACTGTTTAACAGTCCATAGCTAAGTGTATTTCACTCTCCCATAACTTAATTCTTCCATCTGCCATCATCCTGCTGACCTTCTTGCAGGTATATATACCTCAGGAGAGATATATATTCATCTTATCTTGCTTTCTTTAGTCAAGCAGCAAGTTACAGCCAGATAAATTTATGAAGGTGACATGTAAAAACTGAATCAACTTGTGTGCTTGTAACTTTTCTATTTATATCTCTTAATTTTTAAGATCTTAAAGGAATTCCTCTCTTATATAAACACAGCATCTGTTGTTGCCACTTGTTTCTTTGTAGGTCTCATTTAATAGTTCCTTTTGTAACTAAAGTTTTGCTGGCTGCTGATCTGCAGCATTTACTCGCATAGGGATTATGTTTATAGGTTGTAAGTAAGTGGCTGGAAATAGTCAAAGGTAGCTGTGAAGGTTTCTGTTTTATTGTGTAACATCTTCTTCGGCTACTGCTGTTCCTGAAGGCTGTATCTTCATTTTCATTCGGGGAAAAAACTGGCAGTATTCTAAAAGTGACAGTTATAAAAACATGCTGCCAATACTCTGTGTTTGGTAACATATATGCTGTATTTCATATTATTTATTTAATCGCATATTACTGAAGTGGCTTTTTCATATCAGTTTTTCATGTTTTGACCTGTCAGAGCATGTCTCTTGCTATTGTTGTTTTCAAATAGAATCCAAGGGAGATGTCTAATCTGAAAAATGGCATTATGATTGTAATCTACACACTTCTAAGAATCATGGAAATCCACATGGAAGAGGTGAAGCTGAGTGAATAGTTAACCAGAGATATCGTATTTCCAAAAACTTTGATAAAGCTTTTAAAAAAATATGTTTTTCTTTGGGGAAAGGGACATTTGGAAAGGAAATGTCCCTTTCTATAACTACACTGCAAAGAACTACAATTCTCTGTGGTATAGCTACTTGCTAATCTAAAGTTCTTTCCCAATTCTAGTGAAAAAAAAGAATTCATAAATCAACCCTGCCATTTCTTCCATTTCCTATAGTTTGAGCACCTGGTACCCTAGAGCTTGTACTGCACAATCAGGACAAAATTCTTCAGACAAACAAAAATTACTTTAAAATGCCACAAGTCAGTAGTCAGATGGCCACATGCTGGTGTTATCAGTTTGGTTTACTTCCCAAAATAATTAAGAAAAATGTATAACAAAACTGAGTTTCTATATGGTGTGTTAGGAATTTGCTATGCCAAGTCAAGCCCTCTTTAACAGCAGTTCACTGATGTGAATGTAACTTTTTGGAGAAACGGAGCCAGTGACTAGCTTAAAAATCATGGCTTTTTTCTGAAATCTGACCCTGACTTAACAACTCAGAATTTTCTTCTCAGTCCCAGGTCATCACCCTCTGTTGAAAGCACAAGCAGCACACCCTGAGTAATGGTGAATTATCAGCAGCCATTTAAGGGTTACTACCACAAAAAAATAAAGAGGTCTTTTTACACTTTTGAGAACTGTAGAATAAATACTTACTATAAAAATACCGAATAAGATGACACAAGCAACAGTCTCAGTTTACTGAAAAAACAGAACCATTTTTAGTATCTCAAAGTGAAGAAGGATTTGGCACTGATAGCTTTATGCAAGACAGCTGATTTTAGGACACAGTGAGTAGCAAGTGCCTTTCTTTCCAAAGATGCTTTTTGTCTCAGTGTTATCCATTTTATTTGTCAGTTGAGACAGCGGTTAGTGTTCATTTATTTTCATTGACTAGAAAGTGACTCGTCACATGCAACCCTCAAAGCCCATTAATTTTGTTCCTCAGGAACTCAGGCTTTATATTTTTCTAGCAATGAGTAATCATACAGTAGAGGAGAGTGTTTTCTCACTGGCTTCCCTTCCTCTATCTTTCACCCAGACACCACACACATACTCCCTTCTTTGACCAACTCTCAAGAGAAAGTGCAGACAGTCTGGAGAACAAATCTTCCTTCATGCAGATTACATTCGCCTATAAACAGCTCAGCAACTGGTATATGACCTGCAGCAAGACTGCTGCCTAATCTCTGGCAACAAAATAAACAAATCCAAGCCAGAAGCTCTGATAAGGGGATTTGCAAGAATCTGGGATCTTGGGTACTTTAAATGGAAGGAAGACCTTTTTCATTTTTGAAGAATCATGTACCTGAAGAAAGAAATTTTCCTTAATAATACTGTTGGTCCTCCCCACCACTATTATAAATGTTTAAATTAAATCCTCTATGAAAATTCCCACACCTATCCCTGAGCTTCTCTACAAAGCCACTTCTAATATCATATTTGTTCCTGTCTACAGGGCCCTCAAAACTAAGGCATTAACTGTTAGAAATACTGAGATACCAAACTGTGTAGGGACTTAGAAAGAAGAAAAGCCAGGGAAGCTGCCTCTGAAGCTCCCTCAGATGTTCTCAAGATTTAAAAGGAAAGTTCCCACCAAAGAAAAATGTGATTTATAACCACACCTTCACTTGCAGAACAGTTTAAGTACCGCTTGACCTTGACACCTTCCTTCTTGTACGTCAGAGGCCGGTAATGACAGTGGAAGTGTATCTTTTGCTTCCCTCTTTAAAATGTCTCATACTTTAAGCAGACACCCCTTTGGCAGAACCGAGGATGGGGACCCATTGCCATCTCATTTGCAAATGTCATCTTTTCTGATCCCATCCCCAATTAGCATGAGCAGAGCAATGTACAGAAATCCAGACTGCTCCTTCTTTTGTAATATGAAAAGAATATGTTATTATTTGGGATAGACAAATCAGTCAAATATTGATCCAGAGCCTGCTGAAGTCACTGGAAGTCTGTGATTGCCAAAACTACAACTGACTTCAGCATGTCTTGGAGCAAGCCCTTAATGGGCAGAGAACTTCCTGGGAAATGGCTTGCTTTATTGAGAATCAGAACTGATTAAACAACAGTCGAACACAACCAGCTATCTGGACCTCCCTCCACAAAAGCTTTGTGGCTTTAGAGCCCTACCGTAACATGGAAAGAACATGGAAGACAAAGGTCTTTACTTTTTATCTCATATGGCCAAGCTAAATAGCAGTCAGCTTCTGCCTCTGCTTCTGTGGGCCTCCTGCGCTCCACAGCTGCAGCAGCCAAACCTTGTTCCCTAGAAAAAATTAGACAATTATCCCTGGGAATATATTTCCCAGCAAGAATATTCATATCTCACTTCTCTCCAGTACTTCATCACCAAGATGCGCAGCTGTTGAAGGACTATCCAGATCTCAGTCCAATCTACTGTCATGTTCAATAGCTCATCACTTCAAAAGTTTCATAAATGCACATTTTCCAGATATATCTTCTGTCTGTGTTTCCTCTGGTAATCCCTGCCTGGAATCACAAATTCAGAAGTATGTATATATGAATCCCCTAGTTAGTTTAGAATAATTAGCAAGAAGACATTTCTTGTTAAGGAAAAGTTGCCCTTTGGACTCTGAAGGGAGCTGTTTGTCTGCAGTCTTCCAATACAGTCCTTCCAGCACAGCTGTCTCAGAAAGCAAGTGATACCTGCACAGTGGGGGATGGAGGAATGAGATATTTTTGCAGGCTTCACTAGCACTGATTTGTACTCCTACATGTGAATGATCATGAGTTAGCCATCTGTGATGGGCACTATTTGGGCAAAGCATGCCTTTTTTTAAGGGAGTGAACAAATAATGATGAAAAGAAAACCTGATGATATGCTCAATTTTCCATCTGTACTTCCTTTTAGAAATCTTGAACTTACATGTTCTTCACCTTCCTCATTTGAAGAATCTCATCTTTCAGCAGCCATTTCCACCCAGAATTACTAGTGTTTCATTTACCATCTAGGGTGCTTTGCCTCATGTTTTCAAAACCAGCTGCAAAGTATAAATCTCTGGCACCTCATATTTTTAAATCACTGTATCTGCTTCCCTGCCCTTTTGTATAAAGTGTTTGAGAAAAACTCAGCATTTTCTCTATGGTGGAAAAACATTTTAGTCTCTGCTGAAATCCTCCAGGTTTGTTGATGTTCTGCTCAGCCTTACTGTCTTTTACTATCCTGTGTGATACTTGGATGATAGCCAGGCACATATAAATCGCTCCCACTCATGCTCTCTCTGGCGGTTTTATGTGCCTTTTACTACTTTCTAGCAGATATTTTAGGCAGCAATTTATTCCTATCACGTTTTTTTGCCATCTTACTTTTTTCCCTTTTTAAAACATACTACATCTTTTTACCTAGAATTTGCTTAGTGTTTTGGGATCCCTGTGGATTGACAGGTCATAGACTACGACAGCAAAATTGAAGCTTTCTCATTATACTTGTAGAAGGGAGCAGAAGACCATAGGGAAGACTCCTACTGTGCAATTTCAGTATGTGCCATGGCAAGGGGCAGAGAGTGGGCAGGACTTCAAAGCTGGAAGTACCCATCTTCCCTTCAAGACAGCTCTCTCAGTATGTTGGACTCAGCAGAGAAAGGAGGCTTCCCATGCCAGATAAGAGGGGTGCTACAGATTACTTCTTGAGTGGAAATTGCATAGAAGCCAGAGACTGAATCTGTGGTGCTCCTAGAAATATTTAATTCTTGATTTTCTTCTGAATACCATAAATGTACACCAAATAGAATCTAAATTTCGGACAAGTCCATAACCTAGCCTCTGTTAGATATCCTGATTTTTCATTATATTTTCGTGTAAAGATTACAAGAAAGAGCAGGAAAAGGAAAAAAGAGGAATTAAATAGTTTAAGGAGCTTCTGTCTCAAGGCAGAAGAAAATGAGCATTATGGATTCAGGCTGAACCTTCCCCTGCAGCACCCCAGTTGGAAAATTAGCTTTGACCCATCTTAGAAGAGTTTCTGTCTTGCTGTGAGTCATGTCATTCAAATGGCAGTCCTAGTGAACGCTGTCATTGGCAAGGTGAGAGCGTAAAACTGAACCATGCCCCACTTCCAGCCCTTGCCACAGACCCCAGCTGCTGTACACTCACAGTAGCAAAAATATCTGTGGGCATTTTGTGGCCTGAGCTGGTAATTGGGCCCAAATGTAACAAAGAGCATCAGTCAGTCCTAGCTTACAGTTGATCAGATCACTGCAACTAGAGCAGATACTAGAACATATTGATATTATTAAGGCCTATAAGCATGTTAGAAGTTTATCATGTTTAAACAAAACAAAATATGGCCAGAATAATAACAAAAACCCCCCACAGAAACTCAGTTATGGGACTTGGTTCTCTATCCCAGCACATCTCTTTAAAAGCTCATTTGTCATGTGTTCATCCAGATATAAAATGAGTGTCAAAGCACATACCAGAGGTGAGTATTAACAGGCCTGTCCTCAACCAACTCAGCATTAAATTTCTGATGCTGTTTGATGAACTGTGAATCTGTGGTGTCTTCATAGAGGTTGTTCTGATCCTCATTAAGAAAGCTGCCATTTTAATATTGTATTTGTATCTCATGATTTGTTGCAATTTTCTCACTTGCTGCTACTAAACAAATCTTTCATTTGCCTTTCTAGGTTACACAAATGGACCAAAAACTGAACCTCATTACAGATATGCTGCATCATCTGGTTTCCTGTCGGCAAGGGGATCAAGGGAACAACAGAACATCTCAGAGAGGCAACAATGTCAATTCGGATCTTTTCCTCCCTAATAACACCCTGCCAACCTATGAGCAACTGACAGTACCGAGGAGAAATGAAGATGATATATCCTGATGCAGTATAAGTCTGGGTTGGGTTCTTCCCGCCTTTCTCCTTTAAATGGGACTGAATGTTGAGAACCTGGAAGGAATTAGGTTTAGCAGCCATTCGAGAAAATACACAACTACTGTATCTATACCACTAGTCTCAAATATGCTCTTCTAAAGCCACTCATAATAGTGAAAGGATTGCCAGGCCGTCTTCTACCAGGCAAAACTTACTGAAACTCCACATTGATTTTGTTCATGAACAAATGATCACAACTCATTATTTCTTAGAAAGACAAAAAAAGAAAAAAAAAAAAAACAGGCAAAATGACAAGGATTTAGAGTTCCTTTAATAATAATAATAGTGATAATAATATTCTAATAATACTTGAACTTAAATGGAAAAAGTGCATTCTGTTTATGAATCTGCAAATAGCAATATATTTCTACTACTAAAGTTTTTTAAACAAACTAGGATAACTTATGTTGTTTTTATTGTATAAACGTACACTAACATTCTAGAGAATGAGAAACCACATACTGAATTATTTTCTTTTTCTGTTTTATTTTAACATTGCTACATACACAGTTATCAGATAATGACCAGATTTTTTAAATCTCTTTTTCTTCAGGGAGGAACTAATCCTTAATCTGGAACAATACTATTTATAGTGGAAAGAGCTATGGATTTTTTAAGATATCAGTTTTTCATGGGGAGACGATAAAGTATTACATAGAAAAAAATCTTTCTGCTTGCTAGAAAATTGTTGCCAAAGAATTTATATATAAATAGAAAACACAGTGGTCTGAATGTACTTGTCCTGAAATAGCTTCTTAAAAAGAAGGCTACTACTTCTTAAACCTACTGGGGTTTAGCTTACAGTCACAAAGAATAGTACAAGAGGCTGAAGTCACTGGACTTTGCGGATCAGGTGCTTGAGCTGGCCACTTACTGAACATCCATAATCCTCTCAGGAATCAAGGCCCCAGTTCAGGAAAGCATCTCTCACACAGACAGCATCTATGAAATTTGAACAGTTTCCTGATTAATGTCTTGAGAAATTCATCTCCCTAGAAGAGTCATTTGGTATTGAAGAGTGCCAGCTCTAACTTAGAGGACCAAGGGCCCCAGCTACAACCCACGGGGCTGAACCACCTTACCCCACATGGTATTTAAAATAAAGCCAGCAGTGTTTGGGTCAATGTGATATTTCACATACATAATATGCAGGATTTGGGATTTCATTACAAAGGTTGAAATCCAGCCCTTGCAAATAGTCAGCACCAGTATCCTATCAGCCCTGCTTTGAATGTGGAACATCCTTAAAGCTGGCAGAGTATCAGGAAAAGATGTTTCGTCTAATGTGGTGGTGGTGGTAGCCCATACTGCTGGTGGAAGAGGGAGATGTAGACAGATTTATCAGCTCTTGCACTTTGAGCATCATATGCA
>JANHGB010013014.1:0-13676 GCA_026283785.1 Coracopsis vasa
TGCAGTAGTTTCAATGCAACATGTAAATGTGCAGCTAATATGACAAGTATATAACTTTATGATCTGTAACAGACCAGCTGGATAAATGTGACTCCTCTTTTAGAAGAGATGGTGAAGTTGCATAGAAGGTCCTTCTTGTACTGACAACTCTTTGAATCTTTATTCTGTCACTCCTTTCTCTTTTATAAGTGTATTTTTTCTTTATTTGTAGTTTTGTGGTTGTGATGCGTGATGGTGGTGGTATAGTTTGGTTGGGTTTTTGGTGGTTGGTTGTTTTGGTTGGTTGGTTGGTTTTTTTAGAACAGCATCTCCCAAATCAGCTTTGGAACCCAGAGATTACTTTCCTTTCCTATCTCTTCCCTATTTGTGATGACAGGATCAGTTAAAGCTTTGTCTTAACTTCTCAAGAACCTGCTTGGCTCCTCTTAGAGACACAGCCAACCCCTGAGAGCAGTCTAACCTGCAGCCAGTTGCTGTTAATGAGCTGAGAAGGAAGCAGGTGAGTTGCAAGTAAAGTGGCTTGGTGTATGTATGTACAGGGTCTGCCAGCTGTGCAAGGAAGCAGGTCAGGCAGCTGATCCAGGTTCATTATCGCTCTTTGGCTGGGGTATCTTTTATGAGGTAAATATTCTGCTGTGAGAATATACTTAAAAAGGCAAAATAATAAAAAAGGTTAGTGATGGTAATATTTCTGTGAAGGCTTAAAATGATCAAACTGCATTGCAAAATAAAGATTATTTGTACTGAATTTTGTCCAAAAGCCTTACCTGATATGCTTACTGACTTGGTTTATTCTGAAAGTACATTAATCATGACTCTTGGCTATGTTGCTAAGTTTAAAAAACAGATCTTCAATTTTATGCACTCTTTATATGTGACAGTTCGTAGAACAGCTTAACAAGAGCCCTAGTATTTATTCTCTGACTCCCTTGCATGGGAGGTAACGTAGCCAAAGCACTCAGGGCTTCTAGACTGTCATTCTCAATTGGAGTGCTAAATCAAAGTGGAAGTAATCATCTAGAATTGGAGTATAATGTCAAGAAGACTGAAAGCACAGCCTGGTAATTTTAACCTCTGCCTTGAAAAGGTGAGAATTAGTTTGCCTTTGTCTTAAGAAATTATGACCTGCCCCAGGAGAAATTTTTTGTAGGGAAGGGATGCCTTAATATCTTTGTAACTGTATGCCAAAGGACAGGAATGAATATTGACTGCGATTGCATTGAAAGACTATTGGATTGAGTGGTGATTCATATGGGCTTTTTTTTTTTTTACAAAGCTAAAATGTACAAGCCTAAACCTGGTCTTGTGATTCAAAAGGCTGAAAATAGAGGATATTTATTAAAATGTATCTCGAAGGCCCAAGTTGGTGGATTAGCAGTGTATCATTTTGGGCATTTGTAGTACTAGCTCAGCAATTTCACTGGCAGGAAGGGCAGCATCTTGTTTGGAAAGCTGTGTGAAGCTTTCTGACAAGTGCAGACCAAGAATGAAAATATGTAATTAGCTCAGTTTTGTAAATTACTTAACATTATTTAACATTGGTATTTCAAATAATTTATATTAATGAGAAGTTACTAAAAATCTGTCTTACTTTGTCTTCCATATATGCTGGCCTTCACTTAGCTATTCCTTGGCTTCTTGATGGTCCTCTGAATTGGGGTTTGTTTGGGTTTTTTCTGTGTAAAGATTAAGCGCATGCATGCTGAAATCCGTGATTTTGGAATTTGTAAAAGTCTGTCCCCATAGCCATAAAAATAGATTGGGTTGTCTCAGTTGTATTTCTACCAGATTTGCTGTCCTTGTATAATATCTGCTCGATTGTCTTGTCCAATGCAGTATCTTGGAGCATAGCTACAGGGTATAATTAGAAGCAAAGGCAGGATTAATCTTTTTAGCTTCAAAGCCCAGTAATTAAAGCATGCATACCCTTGGTTTGAATAGTACTTGCTTTGGTCTTAAGGCTTCAGTTTTGAACCTGCTAATTAGATGATTGTTCCTCTTATTTTTCTGCAGAAAAATACAGTGCTGCCTAAGTTAAAGTACACCATCCTTTCTGTCTAATTTAATCATACATTATAGGTTGCTTTGCATCTAAGCTCTGCCCTATCAATTCTCTGAATTTATTTTTATCTTGTTTTGTATCCTGGTATTCCCTTTTTTTCTTTCCTTTTTTTTTTTTTTTTTAAAAAAGATTGTTACTTCATTTCATGATGACTCATGAGAGTTTCCTTCCACTTTAGTTTTCCTAGCTAGTTTCTCTTTGCTGGTTGGAGTGAAATTTAGAAGCATCTCATAAATATGTAAGCTGCAAGTCAACCTAGCAAGACTGTTTGACTAACTCTTTATAGATGCATTCCAAGAGCCTGCTGTGATTCTATTTTCTGAATAATCAGTCTGTCACATCCTAGTGGGAAAAAGAAACCCCAGCAATCCTGTTCCAAATATTGTGACAAGCTTCATAAATATTTTTACTTATCCTAAGAGCAATAAAGCTTTAGTCTTTGGGTGTGGTTTTTTGCACCCAACTATTTCTGTTCTTTATTCTTACACTCATTTTAGTTTAATGTGAAAAAATAATCTTATGCTTAGTAATTCAGTGGCAGCCATCAGAAACAGCTATAAAAAGTTTGAGATAAACTGAAAACATATTTTGTTCTTACTGAAAATTAAGGTTTTGGGGGAGGAAAAGGAATGCGTTTACATTAGCTAATATAAGCTCTTTGGATTTTGGCAGAGCACACTTGTCATATATTCCTCTTTCAAATCCTTTGATAGCTTTCTCCTCTCACTTGTTTTCTGCCCCAAAATAATATTGTGTAAGTTTTCTTTGCTGTGAATGCTGTTCTTTTCAGTTCTAAGTTTGGTGGGGTTTTTGGCTGGGGAAGAGGCATGTAGGGGAGTTGTTATCTTATAAGAATTGCGTTATTTAGCCTTATGCTGAGGAACTTTTATGTATTGGACAGACTTTGTGTTTTATTAGTGGTTTCTCAGTGGATATCAAGATGCATAGTGCAGTTTACTTGAGCTATCTGGGCAGTATCAACTTAAGGTAAAAATATAGCCCAGGGTTTTTTTGGGGGCCTGCTTTTGTGGGTGCAGGGTGGGTGTTTGGTATTTTCACTCTGGGGTTTTGTCCAAACTCAGAAATCTCGGTTACCATTTAAACTCTGTAAGAGTATTTGTAAAAGACCTTCAAATTACAAAAGGAGAAGAATTTGTTCCCTCATCTTTCAACCTTCCTGTTCCATTTTGGGGACAAACTTCAGTCTGTTTGTGGTTTTGGGGTTTTTTGGAGGTTTTGTTTTTTTGGGTGTTTGGGGTTTTTTTCCACTGAAGGTCATAACAACTTCGGCCACATCCATGTCTGGTTTTGGCAGCTGAACTTACTGTTGTCCTTACTAATGCAAGTACCAAGTGTTTTGTTTTGCCTTTTTATTTGGACACAGAGATGCCGCTTAAGCTTTGTGTTTGTTTTTCATTTTCAATTGCTTTCATAAAGTTCTGCAATAGGAGTTGGGCTTTGCTAAGCAAGAACTATATGGTTCTGGTAAGCAGCAGTGTCCTTTCTGCAAAAAAGGACAGGAAAAGTTGCTGTGACAGATAAAAAGGAAAGTAACTCCAATTTATAGTTCTAGGTAATAATATCCTGAGTTTGTTAATCTAAATATAATACTTCTAATTATTCATATGATATCTCTCAGGTCACAGATGCATTCTACTCTTGAACTCTTGGTTAGTAATATTTGCTTTGTAAGGTATGAAAGCCCTTTATCAAATGTTGCTGGAGAGCATCAGTTAGTATTGATACTATTAAGTTATCCTGGCTGCAGACAGTATGACTACAGCTTCTGTAGTCTTCAGTTAGTTGCACAGTGGTACAAGAAAGCTTTTCATCGTGAGCAATCTAATACATGTTCTTCAGCTAAAAATGCCAAAAGACTCAAAGGCACAATCTGAATTGTCCCAGAAGGCACAATTGTGTATGTTCCTGAAATGCTGGCAATTAAATGCTTAAACCATGACACCTGCAAATCTAACATCTGTATCTAAAGATCTGTATAAACAGCACTCATTTTGGAATTGAAATACCCCATTTCAGTTAATGTGAACACTGGAGGTGTGCAAGCTTGCTTATTCTGTTTCTTCAAACTCATTTTCCTTCTCATAGTCTGTCACCTGACACAAGGGGACAGAGGAGTTTTTTAGGTATCCTGGACAGAATGATGATGATGCTAAACTGTAGTTACAACTAAAACTTTATTTTCTTAACAGCATATTATGATAAGTATAGCACAGAATTTACAGTTAGAATGGCACAGAATTTCTACGACCAGAATCAATGTAGTACAGTTTGTAAGTAGTGTAATACAGCATTTACAGTACAACTTAAAGTTTCTAATCACCCGAGTCCTCTGCAGGTCGTGTCAAATCTTAATACATGGTTTGCTCTATCAATGTAACAATCATAATCTACACTTGATCAAAGAATATGAGTCATTCCCTCATTCCTGGAAGGAAGCAGACAGCAGTGGAGGCATCCTCGTCACTGAGGAGTCACACGTCTCAGTGACCAGCAGCAGTTTGGGTCCACGTTCCCCACTTAGGACCTGGTTGATTTTACAGACAGTGCTCTTGTGGACTGCTGTGTGATGGGTTGTGAACAACACCTGGCTGGCTGTGTGCCTAGGACCTTCAAGGCCTGCAAGAAAGGGAGTAATTGGTCTGGTGCCCAGGAGCCTTGAGGAGAGCAGGGAGGGGAATAAGAAATCTGTCTGGTTTGTCTGCTTGGTTCACAGGACCTTCAGGGCTTGATAACAAGGGGAAAGGGAACAAATACATGACCTGTTTGGTCACAGAGAATGGCTGCTTGCCTTATGAAATGATGTTAGCTATACTAACAACATTACCAGGAGCTGGGAGCTGGGGGTACTGGTCACATCTATATGCTGCTTTACTTTTCATCAACCTTTTGAGAATGTGAGATGCTAAACATTTTAAGAACTTCTTAAGCAGTCTTTTTGTATCTTTCTCACTGCTTTTATTCAGTGTTCTACTTCAGGTGGTTTAGGAACCTTTACCTTGTATAGGAATAGGTAAATGTGATCCACAGGAGATCAGCAAAGTGTTAGCGTTTGTTCATCAGGTTGAGCGAAAACAGGCTCAATGGATTCCACTCTTCAATCATTAAAATGATGTGTTGAATCTGTCTAAAGCTGATACGTATCAAGACTGTGAGCATGTGCGTTCTTTCTTGGTTTATGGATGGGAGGGTTTTTTTCTCTTCTGTACCACCATCCTCAACAGTCAAAAAATCCTTCTTTGTTGGGGTACTATTGGGAAACAGTCATTTCAGTTTTAATTCTGACCATGAAAAAGTGATATATTCCATTGTAAAACTGTCAGTTGCTGGGGGGCCCTGGGATTATTACGGGATTGGACTGACCTGACAACAAAATGTGGTAGCTGACAGCCTGCTATGTACTGCATTTCATAGGCTGGGCCACTTCATCTGTGTTCTGCAAACCAGTCATTTTTTCAAAAAATGTTGAAGAACATTCCCAAATAATGTCTTTAGGATCTTGGTACTTGCCAAATTAATAATTTTGTGTTCATGTATCCAGCAGGGTAGACAATTGAAGAAATAAGTTTATCTGCTGAACTGAGCAACTCTAGTTTGACAATTAGAACTTTTAAGACACCTTCTTCTAGTATGGGATAAATTACCTCTTGAATGTGCATGTCTGGAGTCATTAGCTTAGACATCATATTTTCGATGCCTGAGGGTAGCTGAAATGTAGCATGCCTGGAGTGCCATATGCTTGTGGCAGAGTTACTCGGTTATGTCTGAAGTACAACTGTATTATGAGAATACATTTCTTAATTAATCCTGTATTGTAAGGAAATGTTGGAAAACTTAAATTACCTGATGTGTTCTTGTCCAGCTTGAGGCTTTTCTGAGAGAACTGGTGGTTAAAGCCAAGGAGCCAGCTGAAGACTGGTACTTTACTGAGACCTTTTCAGGGCTTTTGAGTACTTTTTTGAAGACCTGACCTCTAAGGCTAATTCAGGAGACTGTCAATGTTAGTAGCTTGGATGTACATAATCTCTGCTTCTCCAGGTGAAGTAAGTCTTGTTTGTTCAGGGCATATTGTTGGCTAACTCTATCTCCTGTGTTTCTTCTTTTTTTCTAAGAGAAACAGCTCTTGTAATACAGGAACTTCTTTTAATAAATACCAGTGTGATAATTAAGTTCTTCCCTGTTCCCAGGGATTGAATTTCCGCCAGCTGCCTTTCTCCATAGCTCGGCATTACAGACTTAGTAGGGTGCTGCGCCCTCAATCTAGGAAGTTCCCTGAATGTGTTATCCTCCTGAATATGAGGGCTTTTTTGGCATAGCTTTTTTGCTGCTTATGGCATTTAGATGAAATGCTGTAACATTCTTGAGTGATTATGTATTATGATGGTTTATGATTCTTGTTAAACCAGTGTCCTGATTTTTCACTATCATCTCTTTGCAGAGACTGCCTGTGATATAATATATGTCAGATGAGGCTTGTGGAGGAAGGTAATTACCTTTTATTAGACTGGCTTATAATGGGACAGAGTGCCACTCAAGTTTTTGGTCACACAGTGAGTGACCTCAGAGGGCTTATGTGCACATCAGGTCTTTTTTTTCCATCGTATTAGTCTAATAAAAGGTATTACCACTCCACAGAAACATTGCATGACTTGCAGCCTTCATGATCTAAGGACGCAGCAACATGGCAACCATTACTGAGGCTGACCAACATGCTCTTCTGTGTGCTATTTGCAGTTTCCCCCCTTCCTGTTTGCCATATCCGCTTTTTAAGTCTAAGGTTTTTATAATCAAGATGTGAAAGTCCCCCTTAATCAGTGTAGTCTTTTAAGTAAATTGTGAAGCAAAATTTAATTTGTCTACTTTGATATGGGAAATTTCACTTTGTAGTGCCTTTGGCATTTTTCAACATCACTTTAGTGTATGTTTTTTTATAAATGAGACCCAGGCTTGTAACTCTGGGAACCCAAAGGTCATGTTTCAGGTATAAGCATGTGTAATTTATCACTATGTCATGTTTGTTTGCTTTAAAACTAAACTTGTGTTCATGAGCAGTGCAATGCTTCATAGGATGACATTTATTGTTGCCCTTCAGTTACTAAGTGAAGGATACTAAAAACTTTTTTCTGATGGCTACTTTATGCAAGGTGTACTTCCTGCTTGAGATAATAACTAAATTAGAAAACAGTTTAATAAGGTGTTAGGATGTACCAGCAATGATCTCTTCACTTGCACTGTTTTATCTCCTTAGATCTTCTCTGTTTTCATGCATTTAGCTTTTACTTTGTGATGAAGGAAGCATTTAATTGTTTTGAGGAGTTTACCGTTATTTACAAAATCCCAGTTTCCCTTCACCTTTTTTCTGTCAATTTTGGGTTTTAAGATCTACTGAAATATTTCCCTTCAATTTTTAGGGGAGGGAGAGCCCCTTGGAAGGATGTTATTGATCTTAGAAGCGACTGAGGCATCGACAGCAATGTTGAGGCACTGAATATCCATAGCTACTGAGTGATGCTAAAACATAAAACTTTAGATAGTTTAAAATTGACTGATTATGTCCAGCTTGTATAGCTCTGACACTGAGGAGTATACTGGTGTCTGCCTTTAATGGCCAGCTGAATGGACTTCAAAAACATATTTGGATTTAAATAAGAATTATCTAGTGGTGGTTTATGTTGGTAATTTCTACTTATACCCAGTTACTTACTTATACTTGGTTATTTTAGGTGGAGTGTTTAATGTCTTTTTCTCATGAATATGTGTGATATTTCTATCATAAATAAATAAGTAAATAATATCAATATGACCTGTCTGTTTAGGCAGTGACAGTGATCAGGAAGATGGAGCCAGCAAGGCCTGTTTGCCATGATGGCTTTTATACTGTTAAGAAGTCCTGTAGTACATCTGCTCCATTAGCAATAAAAAGTTGTGTGCTAGTACTGTAATGGCTAATGGCTTTCCAGTATGCAAGTTAATTTTTTTTTTTTTATTTTACTGCTGTCTAAGTAGTTACTGAGAACTTCTTCTTTAAGAACAGAAAACATAGCCATAGTGCTCCAACATGTATAAACTTTCATAACCTCTGTAAATTTACTCTTCTACCAAAATGCGCAAACACTCCCCAGGTCTTCTAACAGTAATCTGAAGAAGCCAGATGTCAGTGTGTTTTCAATGTTATTGAAATTATGACACTTTAGTAACTAACAGAAAGTAGGGACGCATTTTATATTCCTCTAGCTGTAGCCTTTTCCAAATACTGTAGGGGTTTTTTTTATGGCTTTTGAAGATAATGCATTAAATGAATTTTGATCAGTTACCAACAGATTGTCTTTATGGGGTATCAGCACTCTAACTCTTCCTTCACCTCACAACTTCAAGGTATTTTTTGCTTTGAAAGTTACAGCATCCATAATTTTAGTAAAGAGAAATTTAATGTAATTAGTGCCACATCATGGTTCTGAGTTTTCTTGTCTTACGATTAAAAAAAAAAAAAAAATCACTGATGCATTGCTTGTTTTGATTATGAATTAGTATCTAGAGTTAGGCTGATGTGGAAAGGTTTATTTTTTATTAACTATCAAGTGGTATGTGGTCTGTTCTCCAGTCCTCCCTCCCCAAATGTTGCATTACAGCCTTACAGTCAAAATCCAGGCCTGCCACAAAAGCAGTAAATGAAACAGATGGTAGAAGTTAACTTTCTGAAAACAACTGACCTAGGTGTGCTTCTGCATTGATCTGCGTCATTAACATGGTATCCACTATAGGTTTCTCTTAGAATTTTACTCTCTCTGTCAGATCCAGTCCAGGAAACACTCCCACCCTTGATATTGGAGTAATGTAAATGTGAGAGGAGTGGGTTTCATTCCCTTTGCAAAATACTCACATAAAATAATTATTTAAAGAAAAGGTATTTTGACTAAAAATCATGGATTTGCTCCATGGCTATTTGAGTGAATTAAATTTAATACTGCTATAAAAGTGCTTTAAATGAGAGAAAGCCCTTTCAGAAGCTTTTTTTTAATACAGTAAGCTTTGTAGTGTTTGAAGTCTGTCTAAATCTGTTTCAGGGCTCTTTCTGAATGGAACTTCTGGGAAATTTGTGGTGGATAAGAACATACACGTACAGCATTTGCAATGTTAGCAGATTTGGTCTTGCCAGTTGTCTTTCGCAGGTCCCTTAAAAGTAATTCACAATCCACACACTTGAGACAGTGGTTAAAAACAAATGGTCTCAAGCACCTATAAAACTTCTCATGTTTTGCTTTGATTGGGTGGTTCCCTTCTTCTCCCCTCCCTCAGTGTTCTTACCCAGAAACAACTCCCAGGAGCTTAACAGCACTACACTTCTTTAGAGTAACTGGTGCTGTTCAGCATACATTCACTCTGTCATGGCTGGAGCTACACTCAGTCTACACTTGAATTCATAGCTTACGGACAGATGTTACAATGAGTGTAGTAGGTAATTAGTATAGTCAGTACTAATCAGCACTTCCTAAGGGTGCAGAGAAAAAATTCCCTTCAGAGATTTATCGTTTTACCCAGAGCTCTAATTCCCTAGTTTTTTAGCTTGGTAATAATCATCATCACTTGTTGTGGTCTTAAAACAACATTGATGCAGATAATAGTTTTTTACAGTGTGTGTGGTTTTTCTTATTACCAATGTGTGATGTAAATAATTTTATATGAAAGCAGTAAAGAATGTATACAGCTGAAAAATACTAACTTTTGTGACTTTGCTGTAAGAGTGCTCTTGCTCCCTTGTACCAGTGTGGGTTTTGTGCAGTCTTAATGTTTTGTTGGATTTTTAATAATAATAATACTTAACTGCATCATTTGTATTGTATTCTGATATGTATTTTCGGGATCAGATATTGAAAAAACCGTATTCTTCATGGCATTCTGAAATTACACCTTAGTTATAGTAATTCTTACTACCTATGGTCATTCTAAATTGCTGTACTTAATAATATGTTTATTTTTAAGCATTCAAGTTTATATCATGCAGCATTTAAATGGCATTTGTTCAGTCTTGAGACAACCTAAAAATGGTAGAAAAATATTTTAGTAGTCACACTATACTGTTAGCACAGTAATCTTAATACACAGAAATTGAGGAGTTAGCTTTTTTATTAGACTCAGTTGGAAAATATGAAAATGCTCACTTTCTGAAAGATACACTACATGAAGCATTAAGTAGCATAGCAATACTTAATCTGAAATTCTGAGAGAGAATGTTTTGTAACTTGAGTTTAGTATTTTATATACTAGGTGTATGAGACTGTAACTTAGCAAGCAAGGGTAGAATGTACTTAAATGAAAATGCCATTTTATTTATTTTTATTCTTTGGATAGCTACCTGGGATCATTCAGTTCCCTACTGAATTTTAAAGTGCCAGATCTATGTTCTGAATTACTCCGAAAAGCTTTTATTTATTGAAGACTCATGGTACAATTAAAGGATTGATTGAAATGGAGTTTGGAGCCTTCAGAGATGAGAGGGGTTTGGGTGACTGAATAAAAATAGTGTGCTTTGCTTGAAGAGTAGAAACATAACTTTGGCCTAGCATCTCTAGCCATCAGAGGACCATGTTCCTTTCCATGACAGATGCTAAGCTGTTTCGATAATAACCTACAAAGGTTCCCATAAAAATACTAAACAACAAAGAGAACAAAACCAGTTGAGTTAAATAGAGTGATTATAATCAAAATGTTATGGAAAACTTACTTTTCTCTTGAAAAGGAATTTTGACAAATTCAGTGTATCAAATTTCTGAATGTGAAAATAAAGTGGTAGAAAGCCTCTTCTTGATCCTTGTTGATGTGCTGTGGTATGGAATACCCCTTTGGCTAGTTTGTGTCAGGTTTCTGTCTCTGCTTCCTTCAGGCTTCTTGTGCCCCTCCTCTCGCAAGAGACTGAAAAGTCCTTGATCAGGGTAAGTGCTACTTAGCAACAACTAAAACATTGGTGTATTTTCAGCGTTGTTCTCAGACTAAAGCCAAAACACAGCACTGCACCAGCTACTAGAAGGGAGAAAAATAACTGTTCCAGCTGAACCCAGGACAGGTTGGAACTAGATGATCTTTAAGGCCTCTTCCAACCCAAACCATTCTGTGATCCTATGAAGAGGGGGCTGACAGCAGCCCCTTATGATGGCAGGAACAAGAGTGAGAAAAGGGACCCTTTTCCTGCCTCTGTAGAGAATTCTTACATGTCTGCTGATTCTCAGAGTATTACTCCTTTTCACTTGGCAGGTTGAGTTGAAAATGAATCTTGAGGTTTTGGTGATTTCTGTTTGTGTTGGAAGTGGAGTTTAAGCAGAAGCAGGCAGTGGTGAGAGGAAAGTGTTCAGTGAATGTAAGCTATTGTGGTCCAACAGTTGCTCCAAATGAGTCATGAGACACATTTTAGTTGTTGCTGTTGAATGTGAATGGAGTTCTGCCATGTACAGAAGCAAAGTCTTCAGAATGGCAGCTTGAGTTCAATGTTGGTCTGAGGTGGGAATGTTGTTTTTGTTTCAGCTCCATTTCTGATGTCAGTTCTTAGTGCAACTTCTCTCTTGCATTAAGCACAAATGTTCTAGTTAGATTTTTAAAAGGAGGTTTTAGTATTCAGCATATGGATATACCAGAATGAACATATATTGTGGACTCTGAAACTTCCATCTGAGGTGCTAATGAAATATATCTTCTGGAACAGAACAAAGACGTGATGTCAATAATGCGTTAAATCAACTGTAGTTCTTTTGGTTGGTTCAGTAATACTTCAGACCTGTCAGGTAAAATCTAACAAACTTGAACCATGCAACTTTTGGTTTAAATGTGCCTTTCTAGAATATGTTTGCATGTTTTAATCCCAGACATATGGTTTTGTTGATGTCAGGTTACCTCACAGGCTCAACTGTAGAATGGTAATTTACTGAAGCTTTCTAATACGTATTGTTATTGTACTTCCTTCCACATTTTC
This sequence comes from Coracopsis vasa, assembly GCA_026283785.1. Taxonomy (NCBI): domain Eukaryota; kingdom Metazoa; phylum Chordata; class Aves; order Psittaciformes; family Psittacidae; genus Coracopsis; species Coracopsis vasa. The sequence goes on from JANHGB010013014.1 coordinate 12,042, forward strand.
TGATGAGCCATTTTGATTCCATACTTTACCTACTTTGCTACAAAACAAAAGACTGAATAAGCCTGTTGTGTTTTAACACCAAGAGAACAAGACAAAACCTTAAGAAAACTTAGTGATCACCATCTGTATACTCCTGTAACTGGAGGTGGCTACACGAACAGTGTGAGTGAGCACCTTAACAAGGCTGAGATTGAGAAGCTTGATGCCAGTCCTGAAGAATTCAGAATGTGAACTAACTGATTTCACACCTCCACTGCAGGGTATGTGAAGCTACCACCATTTTATAAGTTGAGTGAATATTAGGTGAAGATTTGCACAGGGCAGTGGCATCATTAAATTATGAGGTTTTCACCCTGTTCCATGCTACAGCCAGTAGCCATTGTCTGTTGTGTGACAGTGTGAAGTGTTTCTATTGTTTGAAAGCCTTACCTCTCCTAAATCTCTTTAAGCTTCTCCCCAGTTGCAAGATTAACTGATTAACATTAACTGATGCATTCTAAAAAATAATCCAGTCCTGGCTGCTGTCTTCAGTTTAAAGTTACGGAAAAAAATTGTTTATTTGTTGCCTATTCACTATGGACACGCACAGAGGCACCCATGTTGTCCATGGCTTCAAAAAATGTTGAAAAAGAACATTGCTTGAGTTGAAACTACATGATTTTGTGATAACAAAGAATCTTACTTTTGAGAAAATACTTGGCTTTAGTAAAGGCCTTCTCCATTTTTTACTGCTTTGCTCATACAGCTCAAGAGAAAATGTGCATCTGCATAGTAGTACTAACACAGAGGTTCAAACAGAACTTACTCCATAGAAAGATACAACTGAAGTGCAAAACAAGGCAGTCTTTTAAGAAAAAATAGTCATAGGCAGTGTACAAAACAATTTGTTTCACCACTTGCATTTCAGCTCCTGTCTGGCATAGTTAGTTCAACTTGGGTGTATGTTATACTAAGGCTTATACTATACATTCTTTCTAAAATGGAAGAAACTAAATTTTTCAATAAAACTTGTGGGTTTTATGCAGTGAAGTATGTGGCTGACTTCAGTCACCTTCAGGAGGTTTTTTTTTAGTAGGCCTGAACTTTTGCTATCGTTAGCTTTTATTGGAATGATTCTAAATAACGGTATTTGCTGCGGCACAGCATATGGGGTGTGTTAATGCTTTATTTTTAGTATGCCTATGTGTGCCTCCCTACAGCATGAGCTGGCTTTCCTTGTTCACATTCCTTGCAGTTCATCTGCCTATAAATGTTTGTAGAGTACATCGAATGATAATGCAAAGATATTGATGTGTTAAGTCATTAACAATAAAAATCAAACATAAAACTTTGTAGTGTATTTGGTTTGAACACATTCCACTACCACTCCAAATTCACCCTCTGTTTTTTAACTAAAATCTTATTTGGAAGTGTTTAATCTAAAGCAAGCATTTGTCACACTTGTTGAGAGCATCTTTGGGAGTAAGTCTGAAATTTTCTCCTGCAGAATGCCTAGTGTCTTGTGGAGAAGAAATACCAAAAGATTACTTGTGATCTTTCGATGAGGGCACGCACTGTTAATGTTCTCTTGGGGAGACGTTGTGGGGGTTTTTTCCAAGTCATTGTGAAATGAAGGAGCCTGAAAGAGGATATGTG
>JANHGB010013016.1:0-10113 GCA_026283785.1 Coracopsis vasa
GTTGCCCAGAGAAGCTGTGGCTGCCCCATCCCTGGCAGTGTTCAAGGCCAGGTTGGACGGGGCTTGGAGCAACCTGGGCTAGTGGAAGGTGTCCCTGCCCATGGCAGGGGGTTGGAACTGGATGAGCTTTAAGGTCCCTCCAACTTGAACCAGTCTGGGATTCTATGTGTGCGCATACACACACACAAGGCAAAAATCAGACTGAGGCATCAGATGTGCTCCTACACAATTGGCTGTAGGAAAAGCACCAGCTTTCCAGGAGTGAACGAGGAACCTCCATTGCCACCCATCACGCTGCTCAGCCACACTACACTGCAACCAGCCTGTGGGCATCCATGCTATGTCCCCTGGGCATCGCTGTGAAAGCATAAACCACTCAGCTAGAAAGACATCCTTGATAGAAGAAGCAGAGGCAGAGTTTTCTGTTGAAGCTTTCCAACAGCTCCTGCCTGCTCTGGCAGCTCGCCACCAACTGCTGCAGCTTTGAGGCTGTACATCTATTAATAGAGACATGGGGAGCTTTAACAGAACGTGCCACTTAGAGACGATATTGGCTCCAAGCTGAACAGGTGCTTCTGGCGTGCCTAGAAGCAACAGCAGGGAAAGAGCCAGAATAAACAAGCAGTCTTAGGGACTAGTGTGAGCTTCTCTCAATACTGACTCCTCTTGGTAAATCACACGCAAAGGGAGAGCCCCAGAGTTGCTGCCCTTCACCTCACAACTCTGAGCACGTCACCGGCTCTATCTGTATCATATTAATGCTCTTTATTTTTCAGGGATAGACCAAGCTGCCTGTGCATACTGTGTCCCAAAGGGGTCATGCTCTGTACAAGATGGCAATACCTCTGACTTACCACTTGCCAATGTTCCAGGAGACCTCGAGCTCTCCTGCCTCTCTTTGGGCCTCACCACAATGAGCTCCTCATTCCTTGCTGGCTCCACCACAAGGACCGACGCATCTTTGTCTCCATTCACCAGCATCCTGCCTGGCAGATCTGCTTCTTCCTCTTTGTCTGACTCAGAGAAGATACCTGGTGGGAGGAGAGAGCCACCGTGTCCTTCAGGACCGCTTCATGTGTGACCGACCCTTTGATTTCTGCCAGTGTCATCCTCCTGCTATGTGTAACAGTCCATCTGTTCAGGTGGAGGGCAAAGCAGACATTTCCTACTGGGTATGTCCAACAACGTATTTACTGTAGCCCTCAGAGAAGCTTGTGCCAGTAGCTTAGTGCATGGAGGAGAGCAGAGGATAAAGCAGTGCTGAAGTCCAACACTTATGGCTGGCTTTATCCCGCTTAGGGAAAGAAAAGCACAGCCTGGTCTGTCAGTCTGCAGGAAGGGGATCATGGGCAGGGATGGCTCCAAGGATACCCCTCAACTACACAAGGAGTTTTTCCTAAAACAAGATTATTTCTCCCCTTTCCTGCAAGCAGCTCTTCTTACTTTGACATCCTGTTTGGTGGACAGAGCTGACATCCAAACACGGCGGTGAGGACAGCAATGGAAGAGGCACTGCCTGCCGAGGCGTCTCAGAGGCATCCTTCAGCTTCTCAGAGCTGCCTTCTGTGAAAATAAAAGGGTTTGTACAATTTCCTTCATCCCCGATTCCCTCATCCTCTTGGGCTGATCAATGATGATACCTCCAAGCTCATTTCTCCAGCTTCCTCCTACATGGGAGAAGCCATTTTTCCTCTGCACTTCAAGATAGAATCATAGAATCAACTATGTTGGAAAAGACCTTTAAGATCAAGTCCAACCTTTACCCCAAGACTGCCAAGACCACCACTAAAACATGTCGCTAAAGAGAGGGATGGAAAGAGGGAGGGGAACAATGAGGGCAGGGAAGAAGAAGACAGAAGAGATGGAGGCAGGGAAAGACAGAAGGCAAAAGCTGAAAGACCTAACAGAAAACCCAGAGCAGCTCTGCTCAGAACATCCCTTTCCCGGCAGACTCCTACTGAGAGGTGCTAGTTAGAGACCATCCTTTGGGGCTAATTAGCTGGTTACCCCCCTCCCCACCCTGCTGCTATGTAAATCCCTAAGGGAAAGAACCGAAAAACCCCAACCCCTAACCTCTGCCGTGATGAGCAGTGGTGGAAGAGCTGCCAGTGTCAACTCATGGGAGGACACAAACTCACCTGGTCTCAGCAGTGGAACAGACTCAGAGGAACGAAGCCTGGAAAAGGCAGGAGAGTGGCATTACACCAAGTGACGATGAGGCAGGGGAGTAAAGGGAGGCAGGGGAAGGCTCTGCCCAGCACCAAGCACTTACCCAGCCTGTGGTGACCCCTCCTCAGGCAGAGCCAGGAAATCCCATAGGAAGATGGCATCTCCAACACTGATGACATGCTGCTGGTCTGGGGTGAAGGCAACCTGGCGCACTGGCTCTGAGTGCCCGATGTACACCTGGGAGAGAACACATATTAAACTTCAACACCGTGCCTGTCCTATCAGCATGGTGGTTACTCCACTCCTTGCCCTCACAGCTCAGCAGATCCTCTCAGAGCCCAGCAGCACACCTGCAAGTACTCAGACCTAGGGTTAATGAACCTAGGATTGACCATCCTCACATCCATCTGGAGAAGCAAGCAGGAGCTGAAAACCCCCAAGATCTAAAACTAGCTCTCAATAGCTATTGGAACATTGGGCAAGACATTTTCTTCTCTGGGTGGCTCTGTCCCTCGCACAGTGGACACACCTACATCTCCTTCACAGAGGGTCTCATTAAGCTCAGTGCTTTGGCAGCCCAGCCTGTGCTTGGTGACGAGTGTTATTACAACATAGGAATAGGGCTGCATTTCATAGAATCCCAGACTGGTTTGCGTTGGAAAGGACCTTAAGGCTCATCCAGATCCAAGCCCCTGCCAGAGGTAGGGACACCTTTCACTAGACCAGGTTACTCCAAGCCCCGTCCAAGCTGGCCTTGAACACTGTCAGGGATGGGGCAGCCACAGCTTCTCTGGGCATCCTGTGCCAGGGCCTCAGCACCCTCACAGGGAAGAACTTCTGCCTAAGAGCTCATCTCAATCTCCCCTCTGTCAGGTTAAAGCCATTCCCCCTTGTTCTGTCCCTACAGGATCTTGTCTAAAGCCCCTCTCCACATTTGTTATTGGCCCCTTTAGGCAACAGGAGCTGCTCTAAGGTCTCCCCTCAAGGAACCTTCTCTTCTCCAGGCTGAACCAACCCAGCTCTCTCAGCCTGGTTCCAGAGCAGAGCTGCTCTAGCCCTCACAGCATCTCTGTAGACTCACTCCAACAGCTCCACGTCCCTCTTTGTGTTGTTGCCCCCAGAGCTGGACGCAGGACTGCAGAGGGGTCTCATGAGAGCAGAATAGAGGGGGAGAATCATCTCCGTTGACCTGCTGGACATGATCCTTTTGATGCAGCCCAGCACATGGTTGGTTTCTGGGCTGCAAGTGCACACTGAAGCTGGCTCGTGTTGAGCTTCTCATCAACCAACACCTCAAAGTCCTTCTCCTCAGGGCTGCTCCCAATCAATCCATTTTCTGCCCAGCGTGCAGCTGTGCTTGGGATTGCCTGACCCAGGTGTAGGACCTCATCTCTAAATGGGAGGTGAATCCAGATGACTAACATTCCCTGTGCAATGCAAGGCATCCGCCCAAGCTAGGAAGTGAACTGACAGGCCCACAAGTTGGCAAAAGGTGTACTACCACCTGGAGAAACATACTTACACGGGAGCGCATCAGCGCGCTTAGCTTTTATAGAGCAAGTGCGTTTAAAGCATCTGGGTTTACATAGTCCCTATGCTATGGTATGCTAGTCAGGAGCAACTAAAATAGGTGCAAGCATTGTAACAGTCTGCTAGGCAATGTTTGTTATTCCTCAGTTGTAAATGAAGTTCTTGCCCTGAACAGCCTTGATAGTTTCCTTGAGGGTGATGACTGCTTGACAGAAGCTATTAAAATCAAACTAGAGAGTAAGGGACAAACACGCAATCCAGCAAAGGCCACGAAGGTGATGGTTGTTTCAACCACACCAACTGGAAAAAGAACTATGCAAATTTTCAAGGCAATTTAAAAGAAATTATTTAACATACTGAAAATGATTAAGACAATTAAAGGATTGCAGCTAATGAGGCTGAGAGACCTGGGGTTGTCAGCCTGGAGAACAGAATGCTCAGGGAGAGGTGTTACCAGTGTGGGTAAATACCTGCGGGGAAGAGTACAGAGGACAGAGCCAGGTTCTTCTCAGTGGTGCCCAGTGGCAGGACAAGAGGCAATGGGCACACACTGAAATACTGTTTACATGTAAGAAAAAGCTTTCTTCACTGTGAGAATGGTTGAACACTGGTACAGAGGGTGTGGAGTCTCCATCCTTGGTGATCTTCAAAACCTGGCTGTGTGCAGTCCCAGGCAATTTGCTCTCGTTGACCCTGCTGCGTGTGAAGCACTTGCGCTAGACAATCTCCATAGATGGAGATGACCTTAACCCTTCTGTGATGGAACTAGATGATCTTAAGGTCCTTTCCAACTCTAACCATTCTATGATTCTATGAGCAAAGAATGGCTTTCTTAAGGAGATTAACTGAGGGGTTTAGGGTCTTTTATCAAAAGATGATTATTTTCTTAATAAAAAAATAAATTATTATCCCAATTGGTGTTGAGTGACATGCAACACAATACAATTATAAAGAATTAGTGCTCCAGTGACCTAAGGAAGTTAAATACAACCTAATCTGCTCCAATGAACCTCAGAAGAAAAGACTGCCAGGGGAGGAGGTGTGCCCAGGTGTCCTTGTGAAGTTATTCGGGCTCTCAGCAGCTGCTGGTGGTTCTGAGGCCTTTGCTCCCCCCAGTTTTCCTGGCATGCTCCAGCTCTCTTGGCTGCTCCTGCAGCACCTGTGTCTCTGGCAGCAGCCGCCATGGGCTGTGGTGTATTTAATGGGAGCCACACAGCCAGAGTAACTTGGCACTGAGTACATCAGTTTGCTGTCCTTTTTTTCCCCCCCTTCTCTCTTTGAATATGTGCATCTTAAAAGAGTTCAAATACGGAGAGGAAGTGGCTTCTGAGGCTCTTTGAGGTCAAGAGGTAGGAGATTCTGTGTTTGCTGGCTATTAGGTAGTTGAACAAAAGCAGGGATTTGAATGTGATTTTACCTTTGTCTCATTCTGTTGATGTTCCACCCATTACTTACTTCCTTCTCAAGGCTCAAAGATTTGAGAAACATTGACATGATGTGGCCATACTGCCCATTCTCACAGCTTTGATGACCCCATGGGTTGGTTAGGGTGGCTGCAAGTGCTTGAAGTTAACAGGGTGCTCTGCTGGGTCTCTAGGGGGAAAGTGAGAGATGGAACCTCTTTGCAAGCTCTGCTTCCCCTAAGCAAGGGAATAGAACCTCTGGTGTTACTGATTAGAGCCAGGGTAGGTTAGGGGAGGGACTGAATAAGCTGTGATTGCTCTCCATAGCCACAACTTCTTTGGAGATGAGTAACAAATCAAAGCTGCAGCCAGGGAAGTGATAGTTGATGAGTGTGAAGTGCTTGATCTGGCATCTTCTTGATGGATGTGAAGTGGTTGTTTTGGCTTTTCCTTGTCAACTGTTTGATTCCCCATCAAACTTCTTCAGTGACCAAAACCTGGAGCTGACCAAGCCCTGAGATGCTGGGTGGCTGGCAGATGTCCACATCTCCCAGGTGGTTTCCTTGCTAGGTGGGCTGCAGCAGTGTAAGGCTGATGGTTTTAAATCACATGGCTTATGTTTTGTTTTGTGAAACCAGATAGCAGTGATTTCAGTGTTAAAGCTGACACACACTCTCCCTCCTTGATTCACCCTTTCCCTGATGTGTGGGGCATTCATATGGGTTGGACCAGGCCTCACAAGTGCTGTTCATCCTGGCAGCTCTCCATGAATGCCAAGCTAAAGTTTATATGTATTGTTTCCTTCTCAAATAGTTTGTCCAAGATGCCTTTGCTGTGGTCCTTCAGTATCTCCTTCTTTTGATATTTGTGTTTGCTCTTCAGACTTGTTCAAAGGCCATCTTGCCCAGTTTGCTGAGTTATTGCTGAGCATGAAAATGCTTGCTGGTCTTTAGTGAGGCTTTGCTTCCAGCTCTCCCTTCTGTATGTGATACTCATTACTCTTCAAAAACTTTGCATTGCCTGGGCCTTTGGAAGATTTCTGGGATTCAAATTTGGATGTTGAGATGGAAGTGGAACGGAATGGAGTGGTATAACCTCTGGGCTTTCCTCAGATGCAGCTTAAGCTGTTCCATTGCAATAGATCCAAAATATTCTCTTTTTCTGGATGTTCTTAATGGCTTGTGTGTACTTCAAGGTATAAAGGCAGGGCAGTTACTTGTATTTCCTCACTCAGAATGCCTTAAACTTTGCAACTGTTTGAATATGCAGTTTGGGGGTGTACAGAAATTATGTGGATTTTGGGGTTTGTTGGGATTTTTTTGCTTATTCCTCAACTTGCTCCTGATGATGGGCAATTTTCTACCTGACCGACAGTATCAAGGCAGAATCAAAATCTCTTGTTGCAGTCAGTTAACTGCTGCATTGTTTATCTGTTCTGTACCTTCTGAGTGCTTTCCTCCCCAAGTAAATGTGCTCTCCTGATCTCCTGTCGGGCAGTGTTGGTATGAAGCAGCTCTGCGTAACCTTCAGCATGTCCTTATCTCGACACATGAGCTTTTGGTTATATTTTTCTTCCCCTGTCCAGCTGAGGAGGGCAGTGATAGATTGGCTTTGGTGGGCACCTGGTGGCCAGCCAGGGTCAACCCACACCCTGGCAGTTTGTTTGTTATATTTCAGATTCATAATCCCAGCACACCCAGGGAATAACCCATGACTTCTTTGGAACAGCAAGTCTTTTGCAATATCTTTATTTTAGGCTCTGCTGAACACATGAGTAAACCAGCAAAAGAAAGAAATTACAATTATGAGGTCAATCTCAGATAAATTGTCCTGAAAGCACCCACTTAAGTGAAATTGTCACTTGTGACAACTGTGTACATTCATGGGCACAGTGGGATGCGATCGATTAATGGCTCCTTCAGCTCAGTGGGACGTGGAGAAGCAGCTGCCTTTGATTTTTAGCCTTCTTGCACACTGATGCTCTCCACTGGGGAGTGGTAAACAGGAATATTCTGCCCATCCCGCAGTTTCAAGGTGACATCCTGAAGGCACCAGCTGACACAAACCAGAAGAGATTTTTAACTTGTTTCAATCACTGTTAATATAGTAGTAAAGTCAGAGTAGAAACAGCTGGCACGGAGAAACAAATAATTCCATGCATTCATTGCTTTTAAAGATTCTCTCAAGTGCTTTAAAACTTGGCTTGTGAGTGCCAGCTTCTGAAAGCTGTTTTCCCTAATAGCATAGCACAGCCCAGATTAGAGGTCTGGGATGCATGTTATTATTGGATGCAACTGGGATAAAATACTGCCAGCTATTTTTAGATAGGACATTCCTCCCCCGACCCTGTGCCTTTCTTCCTCTCCATCCTGTGGGTGCATTCCTTGCTCCACTCCTCTCCAGCCTTGGAGCCAGACTGCGTTGCTAAGGAATTATCCTGGCTTGGAGGAGTTTGAAAACTGTGTGATCACTCTGTGTGACTGCTGAAACCCTGACAGGGTATGACAGTGGTTACTCAAAGGAGAAGGAAAACTGTCTTGTTTGGAGACCGAGTGGGAGCCTTTTCCTTTCTCTAAGCCTTGCTTCAAACCCACTTCTGTGAGAGTGCTCATGCTGCTTTTCCAGCTGGGAAGGACTATTATTTTGGGGTACTATGGATTTTTTTTTCCCAAAGCTCCTGGCGCTCACCCAGATCTGCTTTCGCTGGAGTCAGTGCTGAGTACACGCAATTGGGTAATGAGGCTGTGCGATGGGTCTGCTACAGGGCTTTTTGCTCACCAACCCTCTACCTCCACCTGACTTAGGACAAGCAACTGCCTCTTTTATAACAGGGCTTGAAGGAGTAACTGCTCACTCCCCTTGGCCTGGCCTGGAGTCCCAACCCTTCTCTCCATTTGCTTCAGGGCAGACAAGTGTCATTTTGCAGGTCTGGTGCCTTGGTCGCTATTGCCTCAAGGCACTCTCCCCATTCCTGTGCTGACTGAATGCCTCCTCTCCTCCTCCAGATCCAAACCAGCTCATACACTCCAAATTTCCCTTTTTTGCCAGTTGTCCTCTTCTTTAATAACCACCTAAATAAATAAACCACTATGGACAGACTGTGCACTCAGACAGCAGCATTCAGTGGCTTAGGAGCCTCAACCCCTCTTGCACAGAGCAATGTGGTCACTGCCTGCTGTCACTTAACTGTGTGTGTATCAGCCTGGTTGCCTCCCAGGTCTCCACTTAGAAATGCCAACATGCATGCCCTGCAGAGCCACACCAGGATGAGTTTGTTATTCCTACTGAGACTTCAGGAGCTCTTCTCCATGGACCAGATAGAAACCAGCCATTTCACTCTTAGCTCCTCAGCAAGGACACCAACTCCTACCAAGCTCTGTGCGGAGCTCTGCACATGTAAGCAGAGACTCAACCACGTCTGACAGATGGTTTTTTGTTGGTCTTTTTTTATTCCCCTCCTTTTAAGCTTGCAGAAATGCATGGAGAGCTCACTGTAAAACAACATTCAGAGATGTATGTACTTCAGTTACTGCTGTAGTTTAACATCTTGTAATCTTCACTTGTCTTCACAGTAACTCAGTAATGCAAGAGGGAACTGTTATTTCCCTCCATCTGTGAGGAAGGGATAAGGAGGAGTGAGGACATCGGAGCCCAGGCCCCAGGGAAGCATAGATGTGTAAGAGAGGGAGCTGGGCACCTCTGGGGGTATCTCTGGTTACAAGGAAGAAGGCCAGGCCTGCCCCTGAGACACTGAAGTTCCAGCCTAGCACCTTCTTCCCAGCATTTTACACCTAATTTCCCTGTACTTATTCAGAAGAGAAATCTATTAAGTAATGCTTATCTAATTATGAAAAGAAAACATTACCATATGGCTGGTGGCAGTCAAGTAAAAATGTTGTAGCTTTGGGTTTCTAAATAGAGCTAACAGAAATGCCTAACAAATTCCAATAACAAGTACATGTGAACAGATTTGTGTCTAATAAACTTTCCTCTTTAGCAACAGAAGATGGACTTTGAATTCATGTAGTAATGATTTGTTCAGTTCTAGAAATCAGTTTACCCTTGACAAAGGCGGTTTTCAGGCTTCAGCGTTACAAAAATGTAAAGTTGCCACTATAGGATGTGGAATCAGAATGTCCTTCTACCATAATGTATCTAACACATGCTTTGTTACTATAAGGACAGTATTTATCAGATAGCTTGGAAAAAAAACAAAACCCACAACCATCCTGCATGACTTTCAGCTCACCTTGATAGGCTCTGATATAATGGATGATTTCCTTACTGTAATACATAATACTAGACTGGAGGCAGGATTGCTGTTCAACGGCCTCTGCGCCTCCTTGGGGACAATGTTACCTTGGCTCACAGTATTTGTGTGTACACTGAGCTATAGTTTGCAGAACACATTTCACACAAATGAATGGCTTGTGTTGCTCCTTCTATTTGTATTCATGGGGATGAATTCAATGTAATTCTCAACTAATTTACATTTTTGCTGTAATGACGGTAATAACCTTTCACAAGACCTTCAGACATGAATTTCTGCTTCCTTTGTGTGCATGAGCTCAGCAACACGGATGACTAAAGCAAACATCCTGCTCCACTCTTTTCTCCCACAATTTCTCTCCTGGTACCCCCCACCAGTACGCACCATTGGCGGGAATGGTCCATCTCTGAGTTAATGTAGAGGTACCCCGCTGATTTAGTTCCAGATACTGGTAACTTTATCTGCAAATGTAAAAATATGTCAAAGATTCAATGGAGCATGTTATGAAATGGACATTTACTCCTTCTACAGTCGAAGATGCAACACCCTCTTTTTACCTTAAACTCTAGTGTAATTTTTTTACTGTATTTCAGAGTTTCACTGTGTTTTCTAATGGCTAACATGTGCATGGCTATACAAGTATGCCTGCTCTGCCATGCATTAATCTCTCTCTGCTGAAAGAATGTACTGTGTTACAGCTGCAACCCCCAGGGAAAACCACTTGCTCTGTGAAGTATTTAT